>KN512830.1:0-26518 GCA_000787155.1 Scartelaos histophorus | reverse complement strand
AAAGTCTCTGTCAGGAACTACAGGCAATGCCTGAGGAATGCCAGGTACTAAATACTCATTGGTACTCACAGTATATTTATATTCTGGGAAATAATGCACGTAAAGATGAGAGAAATTATAACCATGTTGAATTAACAGCGTATGTTTTTTGTTTAGGTGTTGAGGCTCTGGTGAGTTGGCTGCTTGACCACCCAGATGTCCATGTGACTGAACTATCTGATGCAGAGACAGTGTCAGATGAATTCTCAGATGAAGAAGTTCTCGAGGAACTGGAGGAGAGCGAGCCGGCCTACACAGTGGTACACACTTTATTATTTTCAATTTATGTTCTTGTACAAATATTATAAATGCTTCATTGTTATGTATTTTAGCTAAGAAAGAACTGGATCAAGATTGTTAAGTAATGCTTATGGTATCTTTTTAGCCTCCTGGAGCAGTGGTCACCGAAAGCCAAACATTTAAGAAGAGATCTGATTTTCAAAGTAACGATGACTACGCTGTTTATGTTCGTGAAAATATCCAGGCAAGTTATTAAGTCAATAACTTCTCTCCTTAGATTTGTCTTATTTATTATTACATATGTTATTATCTTCTACACATAGGTTGGGATGATGGTAAAATGTTGCCGAACATATGAAGAGGTTTATGATGGAGATATGGGTAAAGTTATAAAGCTGGACAGAGATGGACTCCACGACTTGAATGTACAATGCGATTGGCAACAAAAAGGAGGAACATACTGGGTCCGCTATATCCACATTGAGCTTCTTGGTAATTATTTTAAAACTATTAGATTTATGGCAGTCTTTTGTGGCTGTTTCTGTCATTGTTAGTGGATTTTACAGGATTCCCGCCTCAGAGTTCTCCTTCTCATATAAGAATTGGGGACAAAGTGAGAGTAAAGCCCACAATAACTACACCAAAATACAAATGGGGATCAGTAACACATCGGAGTGTTGGAGTTGTAAAAGGTAACTGCTACTATTGCTGTTATCGCTGTTACTACTATTACTAATACTCCTGCTTGTTATGAATTTAGCAGAGCATTATTTATACTTATTATTTATAATTTAGCATTCAGTGCCAATGGAAAGGATGTGATTGTTGACTTCCCCCAACAATCTCACTGGACTGGCCTACTGTCTGAGATGGAGCTAGTGCCCAGTGTCCATCTTGGAGTGAGGTAAGGTTATAAAATACTTGCTTATATTGTATGATCTTTTTTATGATCATTTTTTTCTTATTATGGCCGACATACATATATGTTTGGTTTCAGGTGTGATGGCTGCCAGATGTTTCCAATAAATGGCCCCAGATTCAAATGCAGAAATTGCGATGATTTTGACTTTTGTGAAAACTGCTTCAAAACACGAAAACACAACACCAGACATTCCTTTGGCCGAATCAATGAACGTGGTATGTTTTTTTGTCCCTAAATGCTCAGTACTTTATTTATAAAGTAAATAAATAAATAATGGCGGCACGGTGGCTGAGTGGCAACACTCATGCCTCACAGCAAGAAGGGTTCGATCCCCGGATCCCCGGGTCACCCGGGCCTTTCTGTGTGGAGTTTGCATGTTTCTTCCCCGTGTCTGGATGGGTTTCCTCCGGGTACTCGGGTTTCCCCCATCAACCAAAAACATGCAACACCCTATGAACAGTTTACAACAAGGGACCAGCGGGCAGTCCCTCCCTCCTGTGGACTCACCACCTGCAGAGGGGTTCATAGGGTCTGGGTCTGGTGCACAGAGTAATGGGCAGCGTGCTGCCCCCGCGACCCAGCCCAGATTAAGCGGGAGAAGATGGATGGATGGATGGATAAATAATAATTAACTATAAAATAAAATATACTTTTATTATTTTTCCATAGGCCAATCTCCAGCTTTCTGTGGTCGCTCAGGGAAACAACTTAAGAAACATCACAACACACAGCGTGGGATGTTAATCGATGACTGGTCCCGAGCTGTGAAGAGCCTGAATGTCTCCTCTTCTGTGAACCAGGCATCTCGCCTCATTGACTGTAGTGACCAGTGCTGGCAGTCTTCCGGATCTCAAGGAAAGGTACATGAATTTAATTTAAATGTAGTTTATTTGGGGACAGGACTTTCTGTGATTATATGGGTAAGGGATTTCTTTAGTTTAAATCACACAATATTTTTCTCTCCCAGCATTGGATTCGTCTGGAGCTATTCCCAGATGTCCTTGTGCATAGACTGAAAATGCTTGTGGATCCAGCGGACAGTAGCTACATGCCATCTCTAGTAGTGGTCTCAGGTAGGCTGTATAACATTTATTTGTGCACTCATATGTTTTAAACCTTAAATACAACAAGCATAATTACATGATTGTAGATATTATAAAATGTTGGCCAATCCATTAGTAAACTTTTCTGTGTATGATGACTTTTTACCAGATAGATTTTAATATATGATTTTGTGATACATACAAATATTTTGCAAGATATGTTTAGCCTCTTGTTTTATCTTTGTGCATTCAGTGTACAAGTGAGGTAACTTTATTCATGTTCTTTACAGGTGGAAGCTCTCTGAACAACTTAATCGAGCTGAAGACAATTAACATCAATCCCACGGACACAAATGTCCTCCTCCTAGCTGACTGTACAGAAGTATGTGTACATTTAAAATTTGGGCGGTCCAAAAAATAAATAAGTTTATTATATATAGATAGATATATAGAGAGAGATATTAGTTGATATATAGATATGAAAAGATAGATAGATAGAATATACTGTATTATCAGTGACAAACTTTTCAACGTCCTCTACAGTTTCACCGCTACATTGAGATTGCCATTAAACAGTGCCGCAGTGCTGGCATAGACTGTAAAATCCATGGGCTGAGTATTGTTGGGCGGATCAGAGCTGAAGATGAAGATTTGGCCACTGTTCCTTTTCTTGCCTCTGACAACGAAGAGGAGGATGAGGAGAAAGCTGCTACTGGGAGGTTTGTAATAATAATGTTTCCTCAATGTAAAAAAATATGCTGCACTTGAAATCTGATCAGTAATCACTTTGCCTTTTATTTGGACCAGCCTCGCTCGGAAAAAGTCGTCAGGATTGGAGTCTGCCGCAACAATTCGGACCAAAGTGTTTGTGTGGGGTCTGAATGACAAAGACCAGCTTGGAGGACTCAAGGGCTCAAAGGTACTTTTGCTTTTTTCTTCCATTTAACCCATGCTTCTAGTATTCATTCTCTGCCTGACCAAAGTGATTGTAATACAGGCAGGTGCCATGTATTAAATTACTTTTTAAACTTGCAGATCAAGGTGCCATCATTTTCTGAAACACTCTCTGCTCTGAATGTGGTGCAAGTGGCTGGAGGCTCTAAAAGCCTTTTTGCCGGTGAGTTTGTGTAATTTATAATCAAAATAGCTTTTAACTTTCATAATACACAAGTGTAGTATAGTTACAGGTTTTCTCTGTCATTGTCCCTCGTCTCCTTCTCTCTCTATCTATTTATTTATCTGTATATCTATATGCGTGTGTCTCTTTTTACAGTCACCGTAGAGGGTAAAATTTACGCCTGTGGAGAGGCCACCAACGGCAGACTGGGCCTTGGTCTGTCCAGTGGGACCATACCCATCCCACGACAGATCACAGCTCTGAGCAACTACGTGGTGAAGAAGGTGGCTGTTCATTCTGGTGGCCGCCACGCAATGGCTCTGACTGTGGATGGGAAGGTGTTCTCCTGGGGCGAAGGGGACGACGGCAAACTGGGACACTTCAGCAGAATGTAGGATTTTAACATGTTATTAAAATACCAACATAAATATATATGCAATAAAAAGAAATAAAAATACCAACATAAGGATATCTCAGTGTCACATTACAAATTATATTATATGATCACCAAACATTAATAATATTCATCATTCACTTACAGTCACACTGTCTCTTTTATCATTGCTATTTTAGAAGCTTTATTAATTAAGTTTTATACACTAATGTCTTTATTAACTATTAGTTGTTATACCAAATAATTCTAACTTCTGCACCAACATTTCACCTTTATAACAATACCTCTCTTTTATTCATTCTTTATTCTCAAAAGGAACTGTGACAAGCCCCGGCTGATAGAGGCTCTCAAAACCAAGCGTATTCGGGACATTGCGTGTGGCAGTTCCCACAGTGCTGCCATTACCTCAAGTGGGGAGCTTTATAGCTGGGGACTGGGTGAATACGGGCGTCTCGGACATGGAGACAACACCACACAATTAAGGCCTAAACTGGTGAATTAGGCTTATGTTTTTGACTTTGCATTTAGATTAAAGTTCTGGATCACAACATTATGTTTGTTTTCCAGGTAAAGGTGCTCTTAGGACATCGCGTGATCCAGGTTGCTTGTGGCAGTCGAGACGCTCAAACTCTAGCACTCACTGATGAAGGTGTGTTTCTCAAAATATTTCATAAAAAGTACACATTTACCTCTCTGCTCATGTTCAAAAACAAGCTTATGGTTTGTTGTAGTGAATCAATATGACCGTGATTGGTTGTCACACTGGAAGTTGAATTAATATATTTGAAACAATAATACTTTATTGTTATTATTATGTATGAATATTATCCATTTCTCCATCCAGGGTTGGTGTTTTCATGGGGTGATGGTGATTTTGGTAAACTTGGTCGTGGAGGCAGTGAAGGATGTAACATTCCTCAGAACATAGAGAGGTTGAACGGACAGGGCGTGTGCCAAATTGAATGTGGGGCACAGTTCTCACTCGCACTCACAAAATCTGGAGTTGTGTGGACATGGTAAGAAGTTCACATTTATCACTGTACAGACCATTTACTTGCACTGGGTTAATCAATATGTTGCAAATAGGGGCAAAGGAGACTATTTTCGATTGGGACATGGTACTGATGTCCATGTAAGGAAGCCCCAGATGGTGGAAGGGCTCAGGGGCAAAAAGATTGTCCATGTTGCTGTTGGAGCTCTGCACTGTCTGGCTGTCACGGAGACTGGACAGGTTTGTATTCATCTTCTCTTCTAGTATTGTATGTGCTACTTAATATGGTTTGAAAATGTACTGAATATTGAATATTTTTAATTCAACTTGATTTACTCTTTTTATTCACATTAATACGTCTGTCTGTACTATTGTGTGTACTGTTTTTTCCAAACTTAAAACAAAAAAAAAACACATTTATACTTCAGGTGTATGCATGGGGGGACAATGACCATGGGCAGCAGGGGAATGGTACCACCACTGTGAACAGGAAGCCCACTCTGGTCCAGGGTCTGGAGGGGCAGAAGATCACTCGAGTTGCCTGTGGCTCATCTCACAGTGTGGCCTGGACCACTGTGGATGTGACCACTCCTTCAGTTCATGAACCTGTCCTCTTCCAGACAGCCAGGGACTCACTTGGTGCATCTTATTTAGGTTGGTTAAAAGAAGTACTTGAAAATAAATTTTTAAACACATCCAACCATGAGTATCAACTTCTGAGTGAAGAATTAATATAAATTGCAACTCTAATACAAGAAACACATGCACCTATAGGGCATGTTTGTAAAGTAGCATTATTACCTAGATAATTGTACTCTGTGAGATTACTTCATTACTATTTTCAAATTGAATATCTTTCTAAGCTTTATAAAGGATAAACAGTTATATATGTTGGGCTTAATTTATGTGTATTGAGCTAGTCCTGAGTCCTGATTCATCTATAGTTACATTTATGACTTTCATGTTTACATCAATAACAGTTTTCTCCTACTTTTGGATTTGCTTAATATCAGGTGTGCAGGCAGACAGTGACCCATCATCTGTGAGTAACAAGCTGAATGGTCAGAGCAGCTCAAAGCCAAACCGGCCATCACTTGCCAAAATCCTCCTGAGCCTCGATGGAAAACTGGCCAAACAGCAGGCACTCACTCATGTGCTATCCGCTCTGCAGATCATGTATGCAAGGTACGGGCCAATCTGTTTTTAAATTCATGCAAGAAGAGTTAAAAAAGTGACTACATATAGAACTCAAGTTATGTCATGTTGGTGGCACATAAACAGAACAAGAAGACCCCAGCTACATCTCCCGGACTAGGTTTACCTGTTGTCTTTTATGTCAGGGTTTCTTCCCCAAACTTGAAACATGCACAATAGATTCATCCTATAGCTTGATACTCCTGACCAACTCTAGCTCAAGATCTGGAGATGCTCCTTTGTATTCGTGAAATGTAGAGGACAAATTTTCCTACAGGGACAATTCTATCACCCCCTCTACATACACAAGATAAAATTACCCCAAAAATCATTGATATGGAAGTTGACAGGCTGCATATGCTTCTTGTTCTCTAGGGATGCCGTAGTGGGTGCTCTGATGCCAGCCAGTATGATCCTGCCTATGGAGTGTCCTTCCAGCTCCCCAGTCCCTCCGCTGGACTCCTGCGCCTCCTCCACTATCAGTGATGAAGAGGGTCCACCTGTCCCTCCTGAACCAGAGGATCGCGTTAGCCCAAATCCATGGCAGGACAAGAAAGGAGATGTACGCTACATATACGAAAACAAACTTTTTTTTTTTTTTAGTATAGCTTAGATGTATAACCGCTGTCAGGGAAAATATTTAACAAAGGTGTTCCCTTACTCAGGAAACCTGCTCTATAATGACCAGGTGTCTTGGTGCAAAGTCAGCGGACTATTTTAGGAGCCACTTGGAAAACCCAGACTCTCTTGTGGGACTTTGTTGAGAATAAACTTTACACACATCCTCCTAGAGCTTTATTCTTTGCTAGTATAAGTTCTGCTGACAATGAGAAAAGTATACATAGACAAAACTAATAGGGTTTTAGAATGGGTTTATTCAGAGTGCATTATTTATTTTATATGAAGAATAAGAAAGCAATTGTAGAGACGGTTAGATATTAATATTTGTATTGATATTTGCCTTGGAATGAGTAAAATCTCACTCTCTGTCTCTCTCTCTTTCTCTCTTTCTCTCTTTCTCTCTTTCTCTCTTTCTCTCTTTCTTTCTCTCTTTCTCTCTTTCTCTCTTTCTTTCTCTCTTTCTCTTTTTCTCTTTATTTCTTTGTTTTCAGGCTGCATCTTCTGATGATGCTGTGACCCCCTCTTCAGCTGTGACTCCCTCTGCCTCTGGGGCATCCTCTCGACCTTTTATCCCTGTCACTGATGACCCAGGAGCAGCCAGTATCATTGCAGAAACCATGACCAAAACCAAAGAGGTTAGTGAAGCAATTCTACAAAACTATACATTATATTATTAAATACACAGATGGTTCAAACAAGGCATTATGGTTGTTGACTGTAGGGAATACCACATGTTGATGGCGGCTGTTTTGCCAGTGTTTGGCATACAATTCTTAAGTGAATATTTTGTCCTCGAAGATCTAGAAAATGACACAAATACAAACTTAAGCAGAATGTGAAGTTTACTAAAGGCCCAGAGCATCTCCAAAGTTACAGCTAGGATGTGTTCCTGGTCTGCAGTACTCAACAATCATCAGTCAAAATAGTAATTATTTCATGTCTTAATAAATGTGTTTGAATTATTGTTATTTTTCAGGATTCAGAAAGCCAAAACAAAGTAGTTGGTCCAGAGCCTCAGTACTTGGATGAATTCACGAGTCTGCTCATGCCTGATGATACTCGCGTTTTAGTAGACCTCCTCAAACTGGCTGTGTCCTGTCGGTCTGGGGACAAAGGCAAAGAGGTTCTGTCTGCAGTGCTGTCTGGAATGGGAACTGCATATCCACAGGTAATAAATTATTTTGGTCTAGTTTATTTTATTATTTAAAAAAAATAATATTTACTCCAAAATTCTGTGATAGTGAAGTAGAAATTATTAATTTAAAATTAATTTTAAAAATACATTATATATATTATAGATATAGAAAGTGCATATTTAAAAAGTTCTATTATCATACCACTTTCATTTTGTTTTCCACCATTGGTCAAGAAGACACTGGTCATATTACCTTTTCCAATTAGAGTCAAATATAAAATCCTGCTTTTATGTTTGGTTAAGAGTACATTTTTAGTTTAACATTTGTCCTGTCGTCATTTTGTTTGCAGGTTGCAGATATGCTGCTGGAGCTGTGTGTGACAGAGTTGGAGGATGTTGCCACAGATTCTCAAAGCGGTCGCTTGTCCTCTCAGCCTGTGGTTGTTGAAAGCAGCCATCCCTACACAGATGACACCTCCACCAGTGGCACTGTGAAAATACCTGGTAGATAAAAATGCTTGTCTACAGATAGCTTGGATATTGATAGTAATGAAAATTATCTTATATTATTTTTTGGAATGAAGATTTAGTTTACATGCACATTCTAAACTGGCTAAATGTGTGTAGTCCAAATTAAAACATCATGGGAAGGGCGTTATGCTATTTTTTATTTATTTATTTATTTTAAAATTGCAGCTTGCTTTTCTTAAAGCTGCCATTTGTTTTATTTAATTTTTTTTTTTTTTACCAGTAGTTGGCAAATGTGAAAAACGCCCCTCCTCCCTCACCTCTCACTCGGCCTCTGTTCAGGCTCACCTGTGCTCTATGTTCATTTGTCATGCCAAAGCTGGCATTCAGCATTGTCAGACAGCAGTAACATAGATGGCATCTAGTAGCGACCAATATAATTACAGATGATAGCTTTAAATATTATCTGTCAAAATTATTCAATTTGAATCATTTTTTGAACACTACATTCATAAAATTCAGCTTATGTTTCTAACTTTAACATTGACACTCTTATTTTTGTAGGAGCTGAGGGTTTACGGATAGAGTTTGATCGGCAGTGTTCAACAGAAAGACGCCATGACCCACTCACTATTATGGATGGAGCAAACAGAATAGTGTCTGTCAGATCAGGTATGTATGACTGTCTTATTATTACCAGTAGAATGTTTTCTGAAAAGTATAACATTTATCATGCTATTTTCAGGCCGTGAGTGGTCTGACTGGTCGAGTGAGTTGAGGATCCCTGGAGATGAACTGAAATGGAAGTTCACGAGTGATGGTTCAGTGAATGGATGGGGCTGGCGCTTCACTGTCTATCCTATCATGCCTGCAGCTGGTAAGTTACTGTTAAACTGAATGCATTAGTCATCAGCACTATACAGTAATGCCAGTATAAATTTATACAGCATCATACTTAGATACTTCAATTTTTTTGTGAAGCATCATCCTTTATGATCTAATTTGCTTCAGAGGTGTTCAGGTTTTCAAGTGTGGTTTTTCAAATGCGGACAGTGGTTTGATCCTAATTCCAACCAGTCAATTCTGTCCTTTGGCAAGCAACCTCACTGATGTTGCCTATGTATGAATGTGTGGTCTGGTCTGATAAGCTATAGATTTAGTTAGACTGACTCCTTAATTATGGTGGTGCTAATACTTGTAAATATAAATTAAATTGTACTTTTCAGGTCCCAAAGACTTGTTGTCCGATCGCTGCATCCTATCCTGCCCCTCCATGGACTTGGTCACCTGTCTCTTGGACTTCAGACTCAACTTTGCCTCAAACCGGAGCATTGTCCCTCGTCTCGCTGCTTCTCTTGCTGCGTGTGCCCAGCTTAGTGCACTAGGTAATAATACTTGCCTCTCATTTGTTCATATTGTTCTTTTTTTCTATTAATGTGGTGATATTTTCATTGTGGCATAGCTGCTGGTCACCGAATGTGGGCTCTACAGAGGTTACGTAAACTTCTCACTACTGAATATGGTCAGTCTATTAACATCAACAGACTGCTGGGGGACAGTGAGGGAGAGACACGCCCAATGGTTTGTTTGTTTTTTCCTGCATATTAAAATTATACTACCACAGTTTTGATAGATTGTAAAGATGTTTATTAATTTAAATGCACTATTTTACCTGTTTACTTTTAGAGTTTCACCGGTAGTGCTTTAGCTGCTTTGGTTAAAGGACTCCCTGAGGCTTTGCAAAGACAATATGAGTATGAGGACCCCATTGTCAGGGGAGGAAAACAGCTTCTTCATAGTCCATTCTTTAAGGTATGGACACAGTTTTTATCGTTTCTAAACTTGACATTTAAATTTACTGCAAAGATGTCATAGTGTTGTTACAGTACACATTTTGGGTTATGGTTAATAATCAATATCATTGGACAATGGAATGTATAAATTATGTTGTAAAATTACATTATTCTTGTGTTTTATATTGTATCAAGGTGTTGGTTGCCCTTGCCTGTGATTTGGAGCTGGACACTTTGCCGTGCTGCGCTGAGACTCATAAGTGGGCATGGTTTCGCAGATACTGCACTGCGTCGCGAGTGGCCATAGCATTAGACAAGAGGACCAATTTACCAAGACCCTTCCTGGATGAGGTACGCTATACTATATAGTTGATATAATGTTTTTTATCAGTTTAGATGGCACCCTATATGTGGTATTATTACTACAGGAATAGCCTGTTATGGGGATCTTAGAAAGGAAAATTAAGAAATTAATCTCACTTCAGTCTGACTAAGTAGCAACTTCACTAAGGACTGACACTGTGTGATATACAGTTACATTTAACATTGAACTTTACAAAAATGCAACATTGTAATCCACATATTGATATTATCGATTGAGACGATGGCAAGGTAATCTCTGTAGTCTGTAGTGGAAATGTAGTGGAAATTCACAGTCCTGTGATCAGGGAAACATATTGTTAATCCATTCACTATCTATCTAAGGTCACAAAGAAAGTTCGTGAGCTCATGGCCGATCATGAGAGCATGAATAATCTGCATGAGAGCCACGATTTGTTCAAGCGCGAGCACGACGAGCAGCTGGTGCAGTGGATGAACCGTCGCCCAGACGACTGGACCTTATCTGCGGGGGGCAGTGGCACCATCTATGGCTGGGGTCACAACCACAGGGGTCAGCTGGGGGGCATAGAGGGAGCAAAGGTCAAAGTGCCCACACCCACTGAAGCCCTGGCAACACTCCGCCCCGTTCAGCTCATTGGAGGAGAGCAAACACTTTTTGCTGTCACAGCCGATGGAAAGGTTAGCCCACATTGTAATATTATTTGTTACCCAAGTTGGATTGCTCAAGAGACCAAACATTTGAAAAGCCAAAAATGACAATGAGTTACATTTCTTCAATGTCTTATTGCCTCCCTTGATCCACAGCTGTATGCGACTGGATACGGAGCTGGCGGCAGACTCGGCATCGGTGGGACAGAGTCAGTGTCTACCCCCACTCTACTGGAGTCCATCCAACACGTGTTCATTCGGAAAGTGGCTGTGAATTCTGGCGGGAAGCACTGCCTGGCCCTGTCCTCAGAGGGAGAGGTGTACTCATGGGGAGAGGCTGAAGATGGAAAACTGGGCCATGGAAACAGGAGGTCAGAAACTGTGCAGAAGTTGTTAATATTGCAATATTTTTTATATGCCAATAATCAGCAATCCACAAGAAATGTGTTAAATTTCACCAAAATAAGTTGTGGCAGCTCTACAATGTTAGAGAAACATCTATGGAATGCCCTCGATCTTAAATAATGACATCATATTCTAGTAAGATAGTGACAGTATGTGTGATCTTTTCTCTAGCCCATGTGATCGTCCACGTGTTATTGAGTCCTTAAGGGGAGTGGAGGTGGTGGATATTGCAGCTGGAGGGGCACACAGTGCTTGTATCACAGCCAGTGGAGAGCTCTTCACCTGGGGCAAAGGACGCTATGGACGACTGGGTCATGGGGACAGTGATGACCAGCTCAAACCAAAACTGGTAGATAATCTTAAGATGCAAGCATAATGCATTATGTTCATCACTCAGTAACATGGTAGAGGTAGAGTATATGCATTGTTTTGTGTTTCCCTGTGTGTGCAGGTGGATGCTCTTCAGGGGCACAGGGTTATCGATGTGGCCTGTGGCAGTGGAGATGCTCAGACGCTGTGTCTCACAGATGATGATATGGTCTGGTCCTGGGGAGATGGAGACTATGGCAAACTGGGACGAGGAGGCAGTGATGGCTGCAAAATACCCATGAAGGTAAAATGATCAACACAGCTGTGTGCAGAAGCAGTACTTGGCCCTTCTTTAGGTTGTGCTTTATAGTGAAATATACTGTCATTGTTATGTTTTGTATAATTGGAGTTTTCCTTAATGTTTTTGTGTGTTTGTAGATCGACTCACTAACCGGTCTTGGAGTGGTTAAAGTGGAATGTGGATCACAATTTTCTGTAGCTCTCACAAAGTCTGGCTCTGTGTACACATGGTATTTTATAGCTTCTATTGTACTGTTACTGTAATGCCATATGGCATGTAAAATAATCATCACTCAATTATACATTATTTATTTTCAAAGGGGCAAAGGGGATTACCATCGTCTGGGCCACGGTTCTGACGACCATGTGCGGCGCCCACGGCAGGTCCAGGGGCTGCAGGGAAAGAAGGTCATTGCCATCGCCACAGGTTCACTGCACTGTGTCTGCTGCACTGAAGATGGTAGGGCTTCTTGGGCTGATCCCTGGTCACCATAGCAACTGTTTCATGAGACGTCATATAGTTTGTGCCTCTGTTTTTTGCAGGAGAGGTTTACACATGGGGCGACAATGATGAGGGACAACTTGGAGATGGCACCACTAACGCAATTCAGAGGCCACGATTGGTTGCTGCACTTCAGGGCAAGAAGATCAACAGAGTGGCATGTGGCTCTGCTCACACTCTGTCCTGGTCCACTAGTAAGCCCACCAATGCTGGGAAACTTCCTGCTCAGGTGCGTAACAAAAACGTAGCTGATTAAATTATTCTGCATATTTATTTTGTTGTAGGCTAATGTCTTCCAGCAGATGGCAGTCATGCTTTAATATATGTTTAGACTCAGCCTAAACCGTCATTCCTTTCATGGTTCAGGTGCCGATGGAGTACAATCACCTCCAGGAGATCCCCATCATGGCTCTGAGGAACCGGCTGTTGCTCCTGCACCACATCTCTGAGCTCTTCTGTCCCTGTATCCCCATGTTTGACTTGGAGGGCCGCCTGGGGCAGACGGGGCAGGGCCTGTCTGTGGGTGTTGACACCCTTAGAGGCATCCTTATCTCCCAGGGCAAGGTGCGACTAAAGTGAAAACCCTGAACCATAGACATACTGTCATTATAATAAGTTTTAAGTATAACTTTTATCTTATTGCATCATCAGGAAGCAGCTTTCAGAAAGGTGGTGCAGGCCACAATGGTGAGAGACAGACAGCATGGCCCTGTGGTGGAGCTCAACAGGATACAGGTACAGCCTTAGATTTTAATATAATGATATTTCTCACATTCCAGGTTTGTTCTCTCTTTATGAGAATAAGGACTTTGACAAAGGATTATATCTCTGTGTGTGATCTGTGCTCCAGTTGGTCTGTCTTAAGTTTTGGATTTAATTCCCACTTTACGCCATCTCATTCCTCAAGGTTTACTGGGAAAACTACCAAGAGCTGTTTCATTCATAAAATGCACTCGCATCACTGCTTCCTCCATGGGATGAAGGGTTGGCCACCAAATGGTCATAAACCATGTTCCCATTTGTTCCCTTCCCTTTGTAGGTGAAGCGCTCTCGAAGCAAAGGAGGTCTGGCAGGTCCAGATGGAACTAAGTCTGTGTTTGGTCAGATGTGTGCCAAAATGAGTTCCTTCAGCCCAGACAGCCTGCTGCTCCCCCATCGAGTGTGGAAGGTTAAGTTTGTGGGTAAGTGTTTTTAACTTAATGTCATGCTGAAGAGGTGGGCTCTTTTCTACATTGTTGTTTTTGTCTCAGGGGAGTCTGTGGATGATTGTGGAGGCGGCTACAGTGAGTCTATTGCAGAGATGTGTGAGGAGTTGCAAAATGCACTGACACCACTGCTCATCGTCACCCCTAATGGACGGGATGAATCTGGCGCCAATAGAGACTGTTTCTTACTCAACCCTGCAGCCAAGTCTACACTACATATGAGCATGTTCCGCTTCCTAGGTATAAGCCATATAATCTCAGTCAGGTTTTAATCCTAAATAATACCACTGAAAACAATTGCTTGCTTATTTTCAAATGTGTTATTTTTATTTTTATTTTTATTTTTATTTTTATTATTGCTGATAAAACACTGTCTTACCTGTTGAATTCACGCTTCTGTAATAAAGTTCTTCTAACCATGACTGTTAAACTGTTCATGTGGTTAATGCTCTGTGCTCTGTCTGCAGGGGTTCTGCTCGGCATCGCCATCCGAACAGGAAGCCCTTTAAGTCTGAACCTGGCCGAGCCAGTGTGGAAACAGCTAGCAGGCATGAACCTGACCATCGCTGACCTCAGTGAGGTATGGACCGTGTCCTATCACAAGTGGAAAAGTGTTGTACTTCTAAAACTTTATGGGAACTACACAGTTTGTTATGAAACATCACATGAATGCTTTGTTGTACATTACATAACATTTACATTTTACATAAGTTGTATTAGAGAGTGAAAGGAGCACAGTTCCATACATTCTTGCTGAGATTAAACTAAGCCCACCTCAGTGAGACATCACATATAGTACAGAGACCTATATATTGTGTCTTTAGAGCAGGTTTATGTCAAGCCTCGGTTATGTTTTAACCTTGGCTTTCTGCTTGAGTTAACCAGCCTCCACTTGTGCCTCACACGCTCTGATCATGAGCTCCTGAAGCGTCAAGGAAATTGCAGTGAAAAAGGCCTTTTACTCACAGAGCACCTCTTGTTTTGTGCTGCTGCCCTTGAGATATTAAAAAGGTTAAAATGGAGACTTACCCAGCACAAGAGGACATAGTGGAATTTACAAGTGCTGCTCATGGGAACACTGACAGATGCAGTTTCATTTCTTTTACAAAAGCACAAATAGTGCTATTTGGTTTTCTAATAGTCTGCTTTATTGTTAATCTCACGCTCCCATAGGTTGATAAAGACTTTATTCCTGGCCTGATGTATATTCGGGACAATGAGGCCACAGCTGAGGAGTTTGAGGCAATGACCTTGCCCTTCACAGTCCCCAATGCGAGCGGCCAGGACATCCAGCTCAGCTCCAAATACTCCCACATTACACTGGAGAATCGCGCTGAATATGTGCGCCTGGCTATTAACTACAGGTGAGGAACCTCAGTCTAAATATACTGTGGAAGTTTGTCTCTCTGTATTGATGTTTTTTTTCTTTTCTTCCCAGACTTCATGAGTTTGATGAGCAGGTTTCTGCAGTTCGAGAGGGCATGGCTCGAGTGGTTCCTGTTCCACTGCTTTCACTCTTCACTGGTTATGAGCTGGAGACTATGGTAGGTCATACTGCTCTTAGAACTGTGTAATCATTTCTTTATACTTATGATTGGTTCAATCAAAAGATCTACAAAACATTACTGATAAATTATAATTAGTCTTTTTTTTACTTCAGTGTACTTGATAATACAAATATTATTGTTATGATTTCAATTATGATCCAAATCATGATTTTTTTCTTTTGCATCACCCTTCACATATGGGAACTATTTGGTGTTACTGTAGCAACAGATTTCAACTATGTAAAGACTTCACCCCTCTCATTTTTCCAAAACAACAACCAACATTTGCACCAAGCCTCAAGCTAGAACACAAAAAGACCATGTTTAGTCACGAGGTCAGGAAGACTAGTTATGGCTATGGTGACAACATTCAGATTCAGAATGAAGTAAACCAGAATAAAGAACAAATGTTTTTAAGTATAAACAACATTTCTCAAGTGGCATTCAATTCAAGTTTATTTAGCACATTTAAAACAACTTCAGCTGACCAAAGTGCTTCACATAAAAGAAAACAAAAACAGAAGAAACAGATACCTATTCACATACAGATATACAGATACATTTGAAAACTACAATAAAACACATAGGCATTATAGGATGTTTTCATTTCAGTGGGTAAGTGTTGTGTAGCCTGGTGATCTTTATCTAGTGGACAAATATCTCCTTTCCTGCGTGTTTTTTGACTCTGACTCTCTCCTCAGGTGTGCGGCAGCCCAGACATCCCTCTGCATCTGCTTAAGTCTGTGGCCACTTACAAAGGGGTCGAGCCCACCGCGCCTCTGATCCAGTGGTTCTGGGACGTCATGGAGTCATTCTCCAACACAGAGCGGTCCCTGTTCCTCAGGTTTGTCTGGGGCCGCACCCGCCTGCCCCGGACCATCGCGGACTTCAGAGGGCGGGACTTTGTTGTACAGGTGACAACCACAGCAAATATTTAGTTATCAGAGGAATCACTCGATTGTGTTTACATCAGATACATAGAGATATTTTGAGGGGCTTATTTTTTTTATTTTTTCAAAATAAAATGTAGAATACCATCGTATTTAGGGCTGCTAAGTGTTTGTGCATGTGTTTTGACATTTGAATTAATTATTTCAATGAAACTGAACTCAGAGTGGACCCTATTGTATATGTTTTACAAGGCTGATGAAGCTTAAAAAAGGGGTCAACTCCATAAATACTCACTGCTGTCTGTGTTCAGGTGCTGGACAAGTATAACCCTCCAGACCACTTCCTGCCCGAGTCCTACACATGCTTCTTCCTTTTGAAGCTGCCAAGGTACTCATGCAAACAAGTTCTGGAGGAGAAACTCAAGTACGCCATCCACTTCTGTAAGTCCATTGACACTGACGACTATGCCCGGATCGCTCTGTCGGGAGAGCCAGCCGCAGACGACAGCAGCGAAGACTCAGACAATGAAGATGCAGACTCTTTTGCTTCTGATTCAACCCAGGACTACCTAACAGGGCACTGAAACTGATAAAGACAAATCAGGAAGTGTTGATCTGCCGCACAGATATAAATAATCTACTATAAACCTAAGACACAAAGTCTGTCTGTGGGGTGAAGTGCAATGAGCTTTAAATGCGTTATAAGCTAATGAACAAGCAGGTTTGCATTGAAGAAATAAGGCTGCCACACCTGTGATTGTTGTCTTGGTAACACTTAATGTTAAGGGGACAAAGATTATAATGATAGGATTCATATCATTTTAATCCTAAGAAAGGCTAAATGCCCAGTACATGGATTCAAGATGACGAAGACTTTGTGGAAATGAGTTCATGTTCAAATCGTAATGTTAATTTCAGAACATTGTGTAGATGATGTCATCGCATTGAGTTAAGCGTACAGCAATCTCTGACCCCAAATACTACGTGTTGCTCTCGTCTTACATGGGAATCTTCTATATAATACTATTACAGATGAAATAGCCCCAGCCCAGCACTGTGGTAGATTTACCCTCTGGTTTGTGTGAAATACTTGTTCTTAGATTGTACATAGAAATCATTGTGTGACTAAATCATAGTATTATTTTTTGGTTTATTGGGGATAGCCATGTTTCTTTGTTTAAAAAAGAAAAGCCTTTGTAACTTAATGAGTGTTTCTCATTGGCTCCCCAGAGCTGGGGCCTATAAGAGGGTCATTTAAAGATTCCCCTGTCCTCACCCCTTCCACCATGTTGTGCACTGTCTCCAAAAGAATGTACATACAATGATTGTGCCATGTATACACAGAAGGTCTCATTCCTGCATATTAATGTTAATAAATTTCTGTTAATACAAACATTAAAAAATGTCATTTTTTATGTTTTATCAGTGTTGTAAATGACCTGGAAATCAAAGTAAATTTTGATAATAGAGGTGAAAAAATTATACCACAGCACAAAAGCAAACATACTTTCAATGAACGCTGGGCACAATGATGTGATCATATACTACTTCTGATAAAGGGCTAGATGGTTTTAACATTTTGTCAATTCCTGTTTAATTTATTTATGTTTATGATTATTATGATTATTATTTAGTTTTTGTATCATACCTAATGAAATCAGTGCTTAGTTTTCATACTTCTTTTAATGTTGATTAGGGTTGTTAAAAATGGATACCATTACTGAAAAATACTATCAAGTACAAGTAAAAAGTAAAAAATTGCTAGGTGGTAGGTGTCTTTTGGTACTGACTAACTCACTTTTGTTTCCAAATTAAAATGATCAAAAGAACCAATAAATATATGGATGGGGGGAAAAAATGAGCAAAAAAACAATCTTTAGACATAAAAGTAGGCCTAACTAATTCCTAGTCGGTCTTAATTTCTCACGTGCTGGAAAATGGGCAGAGCTGTGGTTGAGACCAGCCCCCTAGAGCTCTGCAGCCCACATTCCTGTGTCTTTGACCGGATCACTTATTTTGGGGTGGGTTGCTTTTGTCTCTGCTTTCATGCATACTTTAGTCCACTTCAAAGGGGAGTAATGAAAAAAGTTTTATGAAAGCTTGATTTGGCTTAAAAATCATTAGCATTCTTTGGAGACTTAGCTCACTAATAACCATGCAGTACACCATCCTGTAAGGAGTCAGGTGATCCACTACAGATGAAGGAGAAAATGCACAAGGAATGAACTGGTTACTAAACTGTAACATTCAAGGTTAATTCAGAAATTTAACTCAGCATTGATTTTTTTCCTCACATTTGTTGCGTATGTATTCTCAACAATGACACCAGTCCACTTCATTTTACCCATCCTTCACTGCTGCTGTGGCCACCTGTCAGAAGCAGTATGCTTCTCCAACTCTGTCTCACACACAGTCCGTCTGCAGGCTCACTCTGGTCCATGGTCAGTGCTCTTTGGCGTAATATTTTTAAGTTTGTAGAGTGGCGTCATATCTTTATGACAATTTCTGAAATTTCTGTAGGCTTTAGCCCATTGAGTCAAAGTTACATTTTCCTTCTATTTCTAATTCGATTCTAATCATATGTCAACTTTCTCAGGATATTCACTTCAGAACCAGAGAAAACTCAGGTCTGCATTGAATTTATTATTATGCACGTTATATGTACTGTGACCTGTGACTTTTTAGGACTCGTTTTAAGGTCGTCTCCAGAGGCACGGCTCTCCTTGACCTCGGCCCATGTGATTCTTTGTTACAGCTGCAGTATCTGACATCAGCAGCCACACACAAGACCGGATTGCGTCCCCCTCCAGGGCATCCTCCTCTGCGCTTTCAGAGCAGGCTGATGCACCAGGTGACCCACACTCTCAATAGACAGCTTTGTGCTTTACTGGATTGTGAGAAAGAGCGAAAGCTAATTTAGACCTTGTAGTAGGATTCTCTCACTACAGTATAGCCTGGCCTAGAAGTTTTTGTAGACTACACGTAGGCTACTTCAGCAACAAATTGCCTATGCACGCTAGTTCCAATTTCTAATTGTAGATCCTTTTAGCCAGGTAACCGCATCCATCCATCCATCTTCTTCCACTTATCTGGGGCCGGGTCACGGGGGCAGCAGTCTAAGCAGGGACTCCCAGACTTCTTCCACCCCGGCCACGTCCCTCCACTTCCTGAAAGCGCCTTGAAATTCTGTCCATAAAAACAATGAACAAATGGAGTGAACAAATGCAGTGCGGGGCTGATTTACTCCCA
Source organism: Scartelaos histophorus (assembly GCA_000787155.1). Classification (NCBI taxonomy): domain Eukaryota; kingdom Metazoa; phylum Chordata; class Actinopteri; order Gobiiformes; family Gobiidae; genus Scartelaos; species Scartelaos histophorus. The sequence continues at coordinate 7,164 of KN512830.1, read as the reverse complement.
GCAATGCAAACACAACTCATGGTCTGGTGTTACAAGGACCAGACAGCCCTTAGCAAAAAGCCCTGGACCTCCACAGCACCCTCCACTGGACAGCACAATTGACACAGTTGAATGCCTTTTCCAGATCCACAAAGCACATGTGAACTCTTTGGGCAAACTCCTATGAACCCTTAAGCACCCCATTGGGAATATAGAGCCGGTCCAGTGTTGAGCGACCAGGACGAAAACTTCACTGCTCATCCTGAATCTGAGGTTCAAAAACATAAAAATAATAAGTTTGAGAGATGGAAAACCAGGGTGAATGCCTTTTTGGGTCTTACATCTTTAATTACTGTTGTCTTCTCAAAGTTTTGCTTTTTAAATGTTTGCCAAATTTTGAGGAAACTGAAATCACTCCTCATGTTGCTTCTTCACACTTCAAGTTCATAGTCATAAGTCACATTAATTATTTTTCCCTAAATCTTTTTGCTCTAATCCTTTGACCCTTATTTGACTAAATCTGGATTAACCAATTCCCCAATTCCTCATTTATATATTTTCTGCAACCTCCCCAAACACAGAATAACAAATATCTTTATAGAACATGTTAAAATACTCCTTCAACTGATCATATTTTAATGACTGTTATTTTAAGGTGTCTAAGTAGTCATAGTTTCAAAATGTCGCCAAAGCATAAGTCCTAAAAAGAGTCTGTGACCTGTCTGACCTTTCCGCACCTTAAATCTATGGAGTTGACTTATTCTGTGAACGCTTGTCAGGCTCAGTGCGTCACACACGACGGCTGTGGGAAATAGCACATTTTTAACATTCAAACACATCATTTAATACACCTGCCTTATGTTTCAGGTCCTGATGCGGCGCACTGGACTCATGTGTTTGGCGTTGGACATAGGAGCTGAGAAAGCTGCAAGTTTGATGGAAGTAAAGTTGTATTTTATTGAGAATATTCCCTACAATAATTACAGCATATAGCTTCAAAATTGGGCTGTGCGATTAGTCAAAATTTAATCATTATTTTTTATGTTATTACTTATTTTCTATTTTATTTTGTTTTGACTATTTGATTTGACACCTGTCTCTTGCTATTTATTTTGTGGCTTATTTTTAGAATTTATTATTGCGATTTATATTTTTACTCTATTATTTAGTATATTGTGATGTGAGCTACGGTGCCCAAAAAATTCTCTTGTTGGAGCAGAGTTTAGAAAAAAATGACACTCTTTTAAATTACTGGCAACAATTAAAAAGGAAGTGCTCAATAAAATGTCTGAAATTGTGATATATGAATACAAGGAAAACATATTCTCTACACTGAAATATTTATAATTATTCTTATTTTAATTTCAAACTACTTGAGAAAAGTTTTGGACATCTCGTCACCAGCATTGACACCATTACAGAGTTAATCTTCCTTCTCTACAGGCCGTGTCAGGAGTGCGTTCAGGAATGGGAAAGTTCCTAATCTGCAGACGGTGCGGAGTTGATGGTGCCACTCCCACCTCTTACATTGCACAGCTCACAGTGGCCCGACCATCTCCCTCCTTCTCTGGGGAGCACAGGAGAACAGCTGCTCAGCCTCTCTCAGTCTCCCTCTGCCAAAAAACACCAACTATTTCACTTAACTACACCATTGTGGGACATTTTTGGATATTAATCTCATTACCGCCTTTCATCATCCCATCATCTTCATTTGTAACTAAATATCTAAAGGTAAGTGTCATTCATGTTCATACCTGCATTTTATTTCATGTTATTATTTTTATTTAAATGAATATATGTCCTTCTATTGTGTGTCCAATTTCATATAGACGCTAAGAAGCTTTGGTTTAGTAGGTTTTAACCACGCACATCACGCATTGGAGCTAAATTTTTCTTCAAATCTCCTCAAATCCATTCATATACTAGTACTTTGTCCTTGGACACATATTAATACTGGTAGTAATATATTGTATTAAAATATTATTTTGTTTTTGTTCTTATAATGTGTAATCAAATGCCCAAAACTTTAATGTTTATTTTGATTATTTATTTTTTTTAAAGCAAATACATGACAAATCTGAAACTCCTGGCCTAAAACTTTTACTTGACACTTGACACTCTGATGATAATTGTAAATCACACAGTTGATGGTGAATTGTGTTTAGATTTACCACTGTGAATGAGGGGGAAAATTTAAAGAAAGCAGATCTTACCGTCACAAGTTGCCCGAGGACATGAGTGGATACAGACAGGCCTTTCTTCTGTTCAGGACATCACCAGCGGCCGCAGGGGCATTAGGTGAAATCTCATGCAAATCAGTGACGCACAGTGGATACGTGGAATCTTAACAGTGAATGAGTGTCAAATACTTATCATAAGGTTTATTTTAATAAGGCTGTCTAGAGTATTTGGTATTTTCAATATCAAATCAAAATGTTGCATGTAATATATTCTTACATTGATCATTATACTATATAACTACTTCACAAAACATACTAATATTACCTGCTACTCTTTAATTTAACATCTTTATATTAAAATGGGAGGTCAGCCCTGCCTACAACTATTATCTGAATGTCTCTACCCACTCTTCAAACTCTTTTACTCTTAGTACTTTCCTGTAAGTCTGGTCTAGAAAAAAACTAAAGAAAACAAACAAAAAAAGAAGACAGTGTCAGTTTTAAGTTTATTTCAGCCCACAGTGCAGAGCTCTCACATGAAAACAGTCCCTGCACCCTCCCCCCACCCCCTTTTTTTTAACCTTGATAACACTGTACGGCTGAGCTCTGGATGTCACACGTGAGTTCATGTGAGGAATAATCCAGTCTAAATCACGTCGCTTTTGTGTGGACCACATGTCTGACCTCCTCCACTGACCTGCTGTTAATAGAGCCTGTAATTCAGACAGCACTTCTAATGGACTCTGATGTTAATGCACGAACCGGAGCCGTGTATAGGTGAGGTGCACTCAGTTCTCACCAGTTACAGTGCGCCTTATATGAATGTGATCTGCATAACCCACTGGTCATTAAACAACCTGAGTTGGAACAGGACCTTGTTCTTGAGTTTTACACATATGAAGGTGTTTGTGATGTAAAGTAACCACACAGTGTCCTTCTAGCTCTTTGATATGGAAACGTGGCATAATACGCTGATGGGAACACTGGCTATTTTGTTATAACTTCATTCAAATTGGATACATAATAATTGTGTCAGATTATACAATGTGATGATTTCATTCTTCAAAAACCAGACGTATTTTAAAGATGTCCTGTGTAATCTTTGGATGCAGGGCCACTTCCTGTTTGTCTCCATGGAGATGTTATTCTGGACCTCAGAACTGCATTAAGCTTGTCTGTCTCCATGGAGACAAACTTGTCACACCAGCTTTAATTGGAAAAAAGCAACATAAACACATTTGAAGTGTGTGTTCTTCTTACAGAAGAACACACAGCCAAAGTAATAACATCTGTAGACAAGCAGGTGGTGAACTCCTCATCAGAAAACACACATAATACACCTTTAAAATTGTATTAACTAAATCCTTCAAATTGTTAAATGTGTTTTATTCAATTAACAAATCAAAACAACATATTGTATCTTTTGATTAGTGAAAAGTAATCAAAATGGAATCTCTAATGAAATCTCACGGCTGAAACCAATGTCCAGGTGATCTGACCGTCTGAAACTCAGTACAGATTAACAAAACCTTTGGTGCATTGATACATAATCTGGGGTCCAATGAGCCTCTTGGTCAAGAAATATGCCGGAACTAAACATTCATGTCTTTTCAGGATGTATCTGGAGAATAAGAGTAACCTGGAGATAGAGATGTCCCAAGCCTCCGCACAGGGACAGGGCCGCAGTCTGAGGGGTCCAGAGGGGGGCAACTTTGGGGAGCTGCGACTGCTCCAGGGCATGTCCGAGCGGAGGGACACCCAAAAGCTCCAGCAGTCGGGACAGTGTGTGATCCACACAGAGGGCTTTGTGCCTGTGAGGCAGGAGGACGGGTGAGTCTGGCTCCTCTTCCTTCAGGCGACTCAAACTGCACTGATGAAGAATGAGAAGGATTTATAACATCACATGACTAGACCAAACATACACAGAGCAGGGTTATGTGGCTTTTAAACAGCTGATACACACAGACAGTACAAGATCACGTCACTAAAGCTTACTGTTGGAAACCAGCAAACCAACCATTGTGCTGGGGTAGATCTGAAAGCTCTTTCAGCATAAACATAACCAAAACTGAGATTTGATTTGATTTAGTCTTTTTAGTCTTTGATCTGGTTAAATTATCTTTACTTTCTGGACCATTTCACAAAGTTCAGTAATGGAACAATTTTTTTTTACTATTGCGTTGAGAAGTGGAGACACTGGTCAAAGACACAGACGCAGGTGTCAGATTTTACATTTCTAGGTATATGATGGCATTTTTTTTATGTAGCACAATTTGTACACAGTTATTCAGACTAATAACAAGATTAAAATCACAATGCAAAAAGTCAATGCATAAATAATCATCATAAAATTGAAAGAGAAGAGACGTGAGAATAAAAACCTTCCTGTCACATGCATAGCTAAACTGTTTTGAGCCTAAATGTTAAAATAATCAAATAGTCAGTTTTGTTTGACCGGCACAATAGCACCTTCCACTTCATAGATGCTTCAGTGCACAGTACTGGAGGCTCTCACATGACCAGGCCCCCCTCGTCCTTCTTATAAGTGCCGGAGTCACCAAACAGCTGATGGAGTTTGGGCCACACGTGCCGAGTCACATTAGTGGGTCACATTAGTGAGGCGCCACTGTGTAAATCGCCTTTATGAACATATGTGAAAAAGAGGAGCGCTCACACAGAAAAGGGACGGGCTCAGGCGCCGGGGGAGGGGGCGCTAACCTTAAGCCCGCGGTCGTGACGTCATCGGGATTAAACTGGGATTTCTTCTGTTCTGTGTGCAAAGTTAGAGTTGGCACATGATGAAGAAGAGAAATACTGTTGGGTCTTGTTTGTCCTTGTTAGTTTGTCAGGGTGGTGCTTTCTGTGATGTTGTAGAATAATAGAGAAAAGATCATATTTTATCGGTATCAGGTCGTGAAAAATGTGACTGCTCCTATAGAAATTAAAAAAATATTAGTGATAAGGTGAAAAGTCCTAAAAATGGCATCCATATCTGGAAAAATGCATGTAATGATAAAAGCACTGACAGAATAATGATAATAAATACATTGTTTACAAGGCCTATATTACATTATTTTTGATCTATGTTATAATGTTGTACCTGGAATTGTATTTTGCTTTATTGGATGTAAACTAAAGTCTGTAACTTTTAACTGGCAGAGCCCCCCTTGGTTGTACTGAGGTGTTTTAAGGTGTTTTTTTCTTCTTGTCTATATCATTATAATAAAAGCGCCCGTCACTCTGCATCTGTGGATCTGTCCCAGCTGCTTCTCCTGTCAATTCAAGTCCCACTGAAGACTTCATTTAATATACGCTTTAATCATTTACTCAACATCAGTTTTAACAAATTAAGATCTTGTGTATATAGTTTAGACATTATTTACTATTTAAGTTATTCAAGTTTTTACCTCTTTTAGCACAGGTATAGTGGGCCTAGTGGTATGTGTATGCCAAATATATAATACAGTGGTGCTTGGTGTCTCAAACGCATTGACAAAGTAAGTATTCAGTTTTAATTGAATGTCCAATATACACAAAACTGACTCTGATGCTGCTTAAAAACATTCCTGGAGTTGTGTTTTGTGTTATTCACACATGTTTAAGTAATCATTTAATAATAATTTAATAATTATTTGTTCATTCTGCCTCAAAAAGCTCAAAATGATGCTCTGTTCCATGTCGTGATGTCAAGTTAACAGATACTTTTCACCTTTTGATATAGTCGATACTGGCAGTTCCAGCTCTGAAATAATAACTTTACTAAAGGGGTATTTAAAAACACAGTGGAGCACGTCCTGTATATGTTTGAGAAAGGATTGGTGGAAAGATGTTAAATAATCCAGTATTTATTACAATTCTGGCACAAACACACAAACAATAACTCCCTGGACTTATAAAACATATTCAGGCAAATACTAAGTAATAATTGTGCATCCAAAATAAGAAAAAGGGTCTCCATAAATGATTTAATTTAAACTATGTGCACTGTAATGAATCATTCAATTTAATGAAATGTGAAACGTAAAATTGAATGTGAAATTAAAGTGATGCCTCGACTCTTCTACAGAATCGATATGTGGCCTGGAGTCATTGATGTTGCATTATCTCTATGTCTTTACGCTCCTGCCATGTCACATGTAGAGTCTGCCTGGAAAAGTAACATCTGTAGGAAACATCTGATTGGAAATAGTCACTTGTCGTTGTATTTTGCATTTTTTAACATTCGCAGGTAGAGAGTAAAATTCCTTCAGATTAAGAGATTATCTGATTTAATTTTTCAAGAATTTCGGCAGCCTAGGCTATGAGTGGGTCACATCATGATTCTTATGACATCTCTCACTGTATTTTAATTTTGGACTTTTTCATTAAGACTTTTATATCTGTTAATTAAATATAGTTGAGTAAATCTACCAGTTTCTTTAGTGCACGATGTCACATTATTGGCTACTCGGAAAGGAGAAGAAAGATGCGTTGTTTTGGGTCACTGGGAAATCATTTGAAGAGGATGAATGACTCTTTGTTCTAAGTACAGTCGCTATTAGGGGTTAAAATGGGCTTAGCATGTTTGGTGTAGACAATATGACATAATGCAGTAGTAAAGTAACAGCGCGCACAGTAAAATAATCCATCCATTATGTAATCCAGAGTCTGTCCTGGTTTTAGATTTGGAGATGGGTCTTTTCTCACGAATTTACAAATATGGACACATCATGGACTCAAACAACACTGAAAAACATAACTTTCCGCACTTTATCTAATACATGACCACTCCTTTAGTCCTTTAGTGATACTAGTCTGGTAGTTTGTTCAACTTTGTAAATGAGAAAAAAGTTAATTTTACATAAATAATAAGCGAAAAAGCACAAAACATTTAAACTTTTGGGGTGTAGATTTAGTTGAAATGATTTAGTGTCAAGATTTTTATGATTATATTGTGAATAATGCTATGAATGACCCAAATAATCTTCACATCCCTCGTCAAATAAATATAAATATAAATATAAAT
>JACN01006670.1:0-17201 GCA_000787155.1 Scartelaos histophorus | reverse complement strand
GTTTACAGCCGGTCCCATGTGTAGCCTAAATTGTAGCTAAGCACTTCTAGTTGGTTCCGAAGCTGGGAGCGTGTGTAATGATTTGTGATGCTGTTCACAGCCAACAACGGAACATTTGGCTTTAGCTTGCGCTTTCGCCATTATCACAACTGGGACTACAAAACAGCCAAGATGTCCGATGCGCTAAACTACTTAGCCGGAAGCCGTGACCTTGTTTGGATAAATCCGCATACGTCATAGTCTGAAAAAACGTCACAGTCTAGGCTCAAATCTGAACAGGCTGAGATAGACAAGCCAAAATGCTAACTAATATATCTCCGCAGTACTTTGGTGGCTTAAAATGGGCTTTTTAGCACTTATAGACACCCCTGTAACACAACAAAATGCATTTAAAGTGCAAAAAAGGCCATTTTGCATGATATGTCCCCTTTAAATATATGGTCAAAATTGGGCTTTAATTATCACTCATATACACCGAATCAAGTCTCCCTCTTTCCTGGTCTGGATTTGTGTTGCACGGTAATTGTCTAAATGAGAAATGTCAGCAGAGGGGATAGTCTTGTGAACCGCGAGGCCACACTGTCAGCTTCCTAATAAAGACATCACCCCCTCCTCTTGTGTGGCCATCTCTGCGGGCGCACTTCTGCTGCTGCTGCTTGTAAACTGTTGATGATTCTGCTTGCCCGGGTGTGTTAGCTCTTTGATTATGTGTCATGATTAAAATGACCCAGAATACTGCTTTTCCTAAGCCACTGGCCTGTACTGAGGAAGGTATTCTGTTGCTTTTATTGTAGATTTATTAATTTGATGTTTACAAAAAGCATGTTTCATCCTTGTAGCGAGAAAGGAGAAGACACCAGGTTATTAGTTTCAGGTTTCAGTTCTGATGCTGTTTGCTTTATGATGTTCAGTACAAAGTTTGGGTTTACACCACTTGTTTATAGCCAAAGTATTAATTATGTTGGAGAGTTTCTAGTGTTCTAGCTGTGCTGTATGTAGCCAGTGTAGTGAGAGGTCTTAATGAGGAAATATAGATGAAGAAAGCAATTTGTTGAGGTGTTGAGCTTGTTAGTTCATTAGTTTGTTTGTTTGTTTGTTGTTGTTTGTTTTACATAGAAGTCAGTCTTGTCTTTCACATCCGCATCTTAAGCTCTGTTAAGCAGAGACGTGGTTGCTTAGTGCTGTCTGAACTTACAGGTAGTTGCAGTCCTGGCTCTTCTTGTCTTTGTCTGATGACCCTGATTATTTTTGTTCTCCTCTCTGTCCTTCACCTCGACCCCCACCTCTCCAGCCCACCTCTCTCTAAGCCTCTCAGGGGGCTGAGGCTTGAGCTGGCCCCCGGCCCAGGCCCATTAGCCCCAACCTGGCAGCATGTGCTCATCACCAGAGATCATTACACAGAGCCAATGACACCACTCTAATGCATCATTAATGATTGATTAACGAGCTGAGCTCAGCCCTAACGGGTTTGCATTTGTATGGAAGACCAACCTGTAATGGCAGTGCAAGGCTTACATCTGCGATTTTTAGCAAAGCCGTTTTGTGTGTGGACATACTTATTCTCTTCTTCTTTCTTAGGTTAAGTGTGAGCTGCTGAGTGTGGAGCAGAGGAGGTGACTGCTGGACTCAGACATGGCAGTGTGGGGGCTTTTGGCCCCTCTCCTCCTCATTGGAAGCCTTGTTTTGGTGGGAGTTGTGCCTGCAGCTGAAGGCTCTGGATACCTGTCAGGATATCGCCTCAGGTCACGGTTACAGAGAGACCGCCATTTCCGCAATATCCGACCCAACATCATCCTCATCCTCACAGATGATCAGGATATAGAACTAGGTAAGACCTGAGACTGTCTGCTGAACAATGTGGATATTTTTTTGTATTGGTAAAATATAGAATTTAAAAAAATGTATTTGCAGGTCTTTATATAAAAAACAACAACAATCCCACTGCCTTTTCAGATCATCTGGGCATTCCAACCATTTCATTTTAACATTTGTGAGGGAAAATTGGCCTAATGCTACCTCCTGGCACTAGAACAACTGGCCCTCTCCAAGTCATGTGCGAACCTGCCAGCTCCTCCATTGCTGGCATAAAATGAGGGCAGTCTCTGGCTCCTATTGTGCGGGTGCCAAACCTTGGCCATCTCCCTACCCGCTTAAGTCCTTTAGCGGTGTGTTGGACTGAAGTGGCCGTATAATGGCCTCTGTGACAACCTTTGTCCTGTTGTGATTGCCAGAGAGAAGACTCCTTTTGAAAAGCAAGATTTTATGGTCAAGCATCTGTTTCCCCAAACAATCACCATCAGTGTGAAAAAGTTTTCTGTCCAGAGTTACTTGAACATGTGCTCAAGAGCTGTTGCACTTATTACTTTGAGCAATATATTCATAAATGTTATCGTAGGCGTATTCTTGCCTGCGTTGGAAATGTTTTGGTTAATTCTCTCTCCTTGTTACTGCCTTGGGCATTCAAACTTTTTCTGCATTTTGTTAGGCTCAATGCAGGCCATGAACAAGACACGCCACGTTATGGAGAAGGGAGGCACTCACTTCACAAATGCCTTTTCCACCACCCCCATGTGCTGCCCGTCCCGCTCCTCCATCCTCACGGGGAAGTACGTGCACAACCACCACACATACACCAACAATGAGAACTGCTCGTCCCCGTCCTGGCAGGCCCACCACGAGCCACATACTTTTGCTGTGCACCTCAACAACTCCGGCTACAGGACAGGTGAACGAAAACACAGACTGACGCGGAGTTTGCTGGAAATTGCGAATCCTAACATATTTCCTTCTTTTAATCCTCAGCTTTTTTTGGAAAGTATCTCAATGAATATAATGGCTCATATATACCCCCGGGATGGAAGGAATGGGTCGCACTGGTGAAAAACTCTCGCTTCTACAACTACACCCTCTGCCGCAATGGAGTGAGGGAGAAACACAGCAGTGACTATGCAAGGGTGTGTGCAGAAAAAAGTTTACAAGATTTACTAAATCTTTATAGGCTATTTTTTATAATGTTCCGGAATTTAAACATCATCACATTAACATTAAAACAGCTCTGCATATGAAATCATTAACTTGAAATAGCAACGGCCTCTGTTTGCTACTCAAATGATGAACCTTTAATCTTCTGCCACATTTTGCACAATTTTATGATTGCAATAATATCCTAAAAATGTTAGTAGTTACCAAAGTTCCCAATGCTTTTATTGTAAGTACTATATTGTAAGTATGGTACTGTATGTCCTGCAGTTCCTCCTCATGTCATAATGTAAATGTGAACTGCTGTTTTATGACTATATAGATTTATTAAAGCAATTTTTAAACTACAAATTCATGCCAAAATGACTAAATTATATTACCTACCTCTCTATGTGCCAAGTATATGTCTTGTATAGTCTATTGTGTTTAGCTGATTGTTATTTTGATAGTTCTAACAATGGGATACTCCAGCATGATGATTTGACACCTACTCCTTGATGCCCTTCTCCAGACTGAGATCTTGATTGGCAGGTCTGTGTTGTGTACAGGACTACCTGACAGACGTCATCACCAACGACAGCATCAGCTACTTCCGCATGTCCAAGAGGATGTACCCTCACCGTCCTGTCATGATGGTCCTGAGCCACGTGGCCCCACATGGACCAGAAGACTCAGCCCCCCAGTACAGCACTGCCTTCCCCAATGCCTCTCAGCACATGTGAGTACATCACATACGCCCACCGACATGTAACACGGAACTGCACTGTACATGTGCAGTAATATTAATATATAATCTGTTGTTAAACATGTTCATTATAAGCAAATAGGAGGTTTACATTTTGTTATATATCATATCTTAGTGTTTAGATATTCTGCACACATGCACTCGTCTTTGCTTTGACCCAGAATGACACAAATTCCATAATCTGAGCTCGATCTTATCTCTGGTGCCTGCAGTGAGCCTCTGGCAGCTCCTCTCTCAGCCAATATTTCCCTCCAGTTTATTTGGCTCTTGTATTGTCACATTAGTGTTACTGGGATAATGACCTGCTAATTTGTACTATTTTGTCAAAGTTGATCAAACAGCAGCATGACTGATGTATATTTAATTCATAGGCAGTGATTTATGGCTGTGTGCATTCACACACTGTTCCACTCTTTGTCCAACTCTCCATGCTCCTGATTGGCTGTCAACTGCTCCTGCCTAATAGCAGACCTGCTATTGGCCTCCAGAGACAGATCCCGGGCCAGTAATGAGACTGCAATTTTGCCATGTTCTTCCAGCTTCCCACTCCCTCCTTCTGCTTCATATAATCCCTCAGCATCATTAACCTGTGCCACACAAGCTTTATACTCTGAATATTCTGAACACCCTGCTTCAATGTCTTTGTACAAACTTTTAATTGCTCTTTCTCCATAAATTTGCTCTCCCCTGGGTAGTGTTTTGTGGAAGCTCCTTGGCTGGCTATTTCACTGCTCTTATCAACTGTACGTGAGAGAGGCTGTAAAAGTTGGTCTGGGCTGGTGATAAACTTCTGTCACTGCTTGGCACCTTGAGGACATATCTCCACACGACATTAGAGTTGCCAGAATGGATTCGGCTTTGAGCCATTAGCAATCCTTAAAAGTCAAATCGATAGACTTTAAACGTTAAATACATTCCCTCTCCACATCCCATTAGATATTGTGTCCTGTTTATTCTTAAATAATTAAACTTCCATATAGCTGGAAGTTAAATATTGATCAGAGTGTTCTCACTGTGGACAGACCCATTGATTGCAATGTTTTGCATTTCCCACATTTTCTGTAAGACCTGTTTAGTCTTGCAGAATAGCGTAAAGAGGTGGGACAAGATTAAAAATAGTTTACACAAGCAAAGAACAATAGTATTAAATCTAAGATGAACATTATTCATTTCTGTAATTGGAAATGGAGAGGACAAATATGTGATATAAGTGTGAATGATAATTTTGACTAAGCTCACTTTTGAAATCTTTGAAATTTAATGTATGTTGTTCAACTCAGATTGTTGGATAAATACTGTCTTTTATCTTTTTAGAACACCCAGCTACAACTACGCACCAAACCCAGACAAGCACTGGATCCTGCGGTACACGGGGCCCATGAAGCCGGTGCACATGCAGTTCACCAACATGCTGCAGCGCAGGAGGATGCAGACGCTGCTGTCGGTGGATGACAGTGTAGAGAAGGTAGGCCGACCGCCGACAAATAGAGCACTCTCAAGTCCTGTGAGATCTGTGCCTGTTCTGACTGGGACTGTCTAATGTATTCAGTGACACACTTGGTAAATTGTTCAATCCTTTTTCGTTAGGCTGTCACTGGAGAGATGAGACTTGAGCAAACATAAAATAACCTTTTATACTCTTGCAATGCTAATGTGTCCCTTTTTCCTCATAGGTATATAACATGCTGGTGGAGACCGGGGAACTGGACAATACTTACATTATATACACCTCAGATCATGGTTATCACATCGGCCAGTTTGGACTAGTTAAGGGCAAATCGATGCCTTATGAGTTTGATATCCGAGTACCTTTCTATGTACGGGGCCCAAATGTGGAGCAAGGCGCTATGTAAGTTTTCAAAATGCAACAACTGACTTTTTTATTTTTTCAAATGTACTTTTTAATCCTCTTTTACTGCAGTAACCCTCACATAGTGCTGAACATTGACCTAGCCCCAACTCTGCTCGACATGGCTGGTGTTGATATTCCCTCAGAAATGGATGGAAAATCAATTCTTAAGCTGCTAGACACAGACAAGCCTGTGAATAGGTAAAGCAAACATTGAATTTTTTTTTTGCAAAACCTTTTAAATGTCTTTCCAATAAAAAAGCCTAAATGTCTAAACGTCTTCCAGTAAAAGCCTGCATTAGGAAGCACTGTCATTGTATCGTTTCACTGTTTCCAGGTTCCAGGTAAACAAGAAGCCTAAAACCTGGCGAGATTCTTTCCTTGTGGAGAGAGGGTATATTTATTGATTGACCTTCAGAAAGACACATTCGCATTCAAGGCACTGTCTTGTGGTCAGTGCCTCAGATGTCTTGACACCAAAATTGAGCAAATGTTCTTGTAATTCCAGGAAGCCTCCGCACAAACGAGCTGATGGAAAGGAGGTGGCTCAGGAGGAGAACTTTTTGCCCAAATATCAGCGAGTAAAGGACCTGTGCCAGAAGGCAGAGTACCAGACGCCGTGCCAGCAACCGGGACAGGTATTACCCTCTGTCTCCACTTGGAACAGGAGGAGCCCTCAAGTTATGCATCCATCAAAGTGAAGCAACAATCTAAATTTGAGTGATTCAATAATGAAAACGATATTTAACACAATACACCATAACCGGCCAGTTCCCTCTGCACTTTGCCCATTCCAGAAGAGACTGGAATCAGACAATAGAGGCAGACAATAGACTCCACCCGAACTTGAGACGATCCAACCACAGCTGTTAGTCTGCAGATCATTTGTAGCATCTCTCAAATGAGACAAAATACTCCTAATATTCAGAACTTCTTGAGATAAGTAATAGTTTGGTGCTTTTATTGTTGACTCCTTGCTGTTTCTCAGTCCTTTATGTTATGTTTTATGCAGATATGTTTGTTTTTGATGCAAATGAACCATGCATCTCTCTTACTGGTTCATCCGCCCGTCAGTCTCACCTTCTAAAATCGGGGAGACAGGATACGGCTCCAGATCTTCTCATCTCTGTAAAGTTTTATCAAAGTGTTTGGTTCTGGGTGGTCAGGTAACCGTTAGGCCAAGATGAAGACAGAAAACTTGTTCTAAGGATCTAATTTTAATTAGCTGCTGGAGAAACATCATACTGTGGAGCCATAACATCCCCTCTTACTTGCACAAGCAGAGAAATGGTGACGATTAATATTTCAAGGGTACAACATGGAGGGTAGTTCACGCAGAGGCACAATTTAGTCTCTGGCTGATAGTTTATTTAGACTAATATGCTGTCACAGAGCTAGAGAGGGCTCAATTTGACTTCAAAGTCTATTATTTAGGCCTTCCGGATGGCGTGTGGTCTAATCTGTGAGAAAAAGATGAAATATGAAGCATCTTAGTAAAATATTTAGACCTTAGCCTGTGAACATATCTTGCATGTAAGCCTTTCCTGTTGAGATGGATGGATCTATACCAGAATATTGATCCTGACTATCGACTGGTATAAGCATCTACTCTTGTGCAAGAATCTAAAAAACTAAATCAAGTCAAATTTTAATATCCTTTCAAGTAAATTGTTATGTCATTGTCATTTCTTCTTTATTTATGTGTGTCCAGAAGTGGCAGTGTGTGGAGGACCCGACTGGTAAGCTGAGGCTGTATAAGTGCAAAGGCATGGCCAGTCTCTATGCCCCTCGTATGCAGGCTCTGATGGCCAGCGGAGGCTCTAAGCTCTCTCCAATATCCAACTTTGCCAACTGCAACTGCGCAGACTTGCCGTTAAAAACATCCATCCTAAAGAGGAAGAGACTTCTCACCAAGAAGAGTAAGTTCATCCTGTCACTCACATGCTTCAGTAGTTAATAACAGATTTCATTTCGTTCAGAATGACACTTGTACTTCACTTTAAAATGTCCTTGCAGGAGCCCACAAAGCACTACCAAAACAGGCCATTAATCTGAAGCCTGAAAATTCACTCATAAGTTTAGTGTATGAGAGCGGTGTGTCTCTGCTGCCATCATGTGGTCAAATAAAATATAGTTCAGGCATTTTGAAACTGTAATGTATAATAATGTTGTATATAGTAACATGTGTATTTGACTAAAATGTGCCTCTTTTATAATCATGTAGAGATGAAGTCCACTAAAACAGTCATGAGGAAGCGCTGGGCTCGCTCTTTGTCCTTCGAGCTGGATGGAGATCTCTATGCTGTGGATTTAGAGGAGGGATATCGGCCACTGGGCTCCAAGAACAGCAGCTGGGTCAAAGATAAGAGGAGCAGACTCCAGTATGAGGACGACAATGATGAATTCAGTGGAATGGAAGTCACAGCCAAGCCGACTACAAGCAACACACTAACGCCCCCTACTGCTCTAAAGGTCACCTACAGGTGTGTGCCAGCCCTGGGCTTATGAAAACTGTGTCCACAGATCCATTGTCTTATACTGTTGATGTGTAAACACCTGCAGGTGTTCGATCCTGATGAACGACACAGTCAAGTGTGATGGAGGCCTCTACAAATCCCTCCAAGCCTGGAAGGACCATAAACTGCACATTGAACATGAGGTAGTCTTTTCACTTTTCTTTTGTGTCGATTTGGAAAAAGATCTTGACTTGATTTTAAATGTGTAAGTCAACAAGACAGAAGCAGCACCAGCAGTGTCCTGTTGTAGTCTGTAACTTTATTATTTAGTTACACTGAAAGTCCAGTGTTTAACTTCTAGTGTCATTACAAATATACAATTTATATGTTTTGTGTTAAGTTAAGCATCATTTAATTAAGGGCTGCATAATATGTTCTTTTACTTGTTTACACTTTTGATTAGATTGAAACTTTACAAAGTAAAATCAAGAATCTGCGGGAGGTCAAAGGTCATTTGAAAAAGGTGCGACCAGAGGAATGTCACTGTAACACTCCGAGGTAAATAACATAAACACGCACAAATATATAAATATATCCTCTGAAATTCTGTTGATCATTCTGTTATTTTCTTTTACAGTTATCTTTTTAAAAGTAAAGAAATTTTCAAACTAAATACGGAGCATATTGACTCTCTGGGGTAAAGCTTCTCTACATTGATGCAGAATGTTTTTTCCTGTGATTAAACGTGTTATTGGGTTTGTGCAGAGTTCCATCATCGAAGCAGAAAGGACAGTGGCTCGCCAAGGAGCAGAAACGCAGAAAGAAACTACGTAAATTCCTTAAACGCCTCCAGAATAATGACACCTGCAGCATGCCGGGGCTGACATGTTTCACTCATGACAATCACCACTGGCAGACTGCCCCCTTCTGGACAAGTAAGTGAACCACACTTAGAACAAGCGAGTTAAAGCATAATTCCACTGCAGTAAAGCCAAATACTGGAGCATGATGGGTTTGTTTTTTCTCTCTTGTTTCTACATTTCCTGCTCTCTCTTAGTGGGCCCGTTCTGTGCATGCACCAGTGCCAATAACAACACTTACTGGTGCCTGAGGACCATCAATGATACACACAACTTCCTCTTCTGTGAATTTGCCACTGGTTTCCTGGAGTATTTTGACATCAACACTGACCCTTACCAGGTATTTACTTTGTCAGCTTTTGAAATAGTTTTAACTTACAAAATTATTATTAATAATTATTATTTTTGCAGCTGATAAACGGCGTGAGCAGTCTAGACCGCAACACGTTAAACTCATTACATCAGCAGCTCATGGAGTTGAGGGGCTGCAAGGGACATAAGCAATGCAATCCAGAAAAAGGTACGGTTCAAATAAAATAAAGCAGTTAAAAGGCACAATGCTGGTCGCTTATATAGTGTCTGTATTTACTTAAAACTCGCTTTATTTCAGGAGGAAAAGAGCGAAACTACTTCAGTGAATACAGGTACACTTTTCTTTTAACATGACAGATTTTACTTTACGATCCCAAAGACGGAATTCATCACGTCATGAATTCTTAAAGCCTACGAATGTCTTTAGTTATGTTCATTTCCAATCACCTTATTGGCAAAGGGAATAAAGATCATGTGCATTGTGTTACATTTGTGATCAAAGCTCTTTGGCATGAGGAAGCAGAAGCCACCGGAGCCTAAAATTCAAGTCTGCCGCCCCCTTTTCTGTAACACATTGCTTTTTTTTTTGTAACAAAGGCTAATTGCTTGTCTCTGCTGTGTGTGTCTGGGTTGGGTGTGTGTGTCTGTGTGTGTTTTGCGTGTCTATATCTGTGTGTGTCTCCATGCACATGCGTCTCCCCTGCGTGTGTATTTGCTGTGCATGCCTCAGGCCAGTTCATCGTCGAAAGAGGCCAAAAGTGAAGAAGCCTTCGTCCAAATCGCTGTGAGTGGGTCATGACCCATCTGTCCCTTTATCGTCCGCCAAGCTTAACTTCCATGTTTATTTTACATTATTTTATTTATCTTTATCACACCTGTTTTCTGTAGTACTGTAGTTCTCTTCTTTTGTGCCTTATAAGTAAGTACGTGCATTGCAAATCTTAATTTCCCATTCGACATCGCCACGTCTTTAAACAGTCTTGCAATGCAGATGTTAGTTTATGTCTGTCCTGTTATCGTCCTGTTATTCTGAACGGCCTTATTAGACACAAGCCACACCTGGAGTCGTGGTTTCCAGTAAAACGTATTTAACACTTTGTACTTTTTGTCGCGCAGAGGGCAGATTTGGGAAGGATGGGTCGGTTAACTGCCCCTTGTAAATTCGACCGTCTACCCTGCGACCTCCTGCTGTTCATGGAGACGTACAAGAGAATCCCGAGGACCTTGACCACGACCATCGCGACCAGGATGGACCATGAACTTTTTCACTTCTCTGGGTTTTATCTCTTGATTTTTAAACCCTGTCCTAAGAGAAAGGTGATCATAGAACTGAAAGAACAAGAAGGCCCACCATTTGACGACAGTACATTGGGACACATTCAACGTATTTTGATGTTTTGTTCTGTCAGAACCTTTGCCGCCATAAGTGTAATTGGGTTGGGACTGTGCACATTCGGTGTCACTGTACTGCTTGTAGATACATGATTCTATATCTGCTTTACATAGCTTTCTTCTTCATAAAGAGAAACGGTATAAAATGATATTCAACCCTGCTGCTACAAAACATCGTAGACAACACAGTGTATCAGTGACTTGTACTATGTAGACAGACACTGCATATGACCAACTGTGACCGATGTTTTGCCATAGACTTTTGTAATATAATTCTAACACAGATGAATGTCCTGTTTAAACATCTCCTACGCTGTGTGGTGTAGATGGCCTTTATCCATCTTCATAGTGAGTTTCATGAGATCGTGCTTAAACTAGAAACACTTTAGCACAACGGTAGATATCCCGAACATCGCATCAGTGAATGCTACTAACCTTTTTTCTATTATTTGTCACTGTAGACACTTCTATAGGTTGCTCAGCTTGCTATACATGGTGCTACCAGGTGAAAACACTGAAGAAAATCTCGATGTACAGTTCAGGATGTATTTGAATGTATGTTGTGCAATGAATATTGATGTTTACAATACTTTTGTAATAGCCGACTGAAAAGGCTGACCTCATTGTGTTATGAGTTGAGAAAATTATGGACAAATGTAGCTCGAGAGATTCCATTGCTTGCAACTCATATGTTGGTTCTTTCATTATTTACACATGAAAAGCACTTAAGGGTTCACTGTGAAGAGATGTATGTATATATAACTGAGATTAGGTTACTGTGTTCCACTGGAACAGCACAACGATGTAAAACATAGACTATTGCTGTGAATTTTAGCTCTACGCCTTTGTTAGTGTTTGATTTTTTAGCTAATATTTCCATAGATAAATGTGAATAAACAGAACTGTTGACCACCTTTTCTGGAATCTCTGAAATGACTTTGTAAACCAGCAGGTGTCGCTACCAACTAAACTTAATCTAAACAAGTGGTGTGGTAAAAAACAATTGAGCAGGGATAGAATTTATATAAAAATAAATAAATAAAAATAATAACAATAAGAATAATAAGAATAATAAATCTAGTCTATATTACATACAATTTCAGTTATGTATTTATATATTTACCGTCTTAGACAGTTTGCCCTGTCATGAATTATCTGACTTAGTCTAGACAAATCACTTAAAAAGTAAAGTGAAACTGCAGTGTGTTTTGTTGCTGTGTGTCACACTCGGGCCGGTGGGCGGCGCACACTGTGACCCCGGGTGTGACTCACTCAGAGGCGGAGACTCCGCTGGATTTGCCGTCGGTGGAGTTTGTCCTCACTGCGCTGTCTGCGCCGAGACGACTTTCCTGTTCAAGGCTGCAGGATCTATTTTCTTCTTGTTTACGACTTGTTTAAAATGTGAAGAAATGGCCGGAACAAGGTAAGAAACTTTTACACGAGTTAAACGAGTTAAACTCTCCAAAACTAACGGGGGGAGTGAGTCTGAGTCTCCGCCTGGACCCTGAACGCACCTCCCGGTTTAGCCTCAGTCCCGCTCCAAACCCCGGGGGCTTCACAAACCTGTTGTCTTACTCAGGGTAGTTTTAATAACACTTTAATAACATTCTGATAAAGTTTTGGAGGTTTAGGTAAAGTTTAAAGATAAATCCTGAGTGTCGCAGACACGTGTGTTATTAGCCTCTCACCTTAGTCTGGGGATGTTGTTCCCTTAAACTTTCAACACGTTTTACGTTTCTTTAACATTATTCCCTGTTTCCCTTGTCACTAAATTGACCACATTGCTATTTTAATGATCAATAAAACGTTGCTAAGTGGATGTGTTTGATCAAACGCGTCTTTACTGTGGTGAAGAAGCACATGTGTTTGTCCCATTGAGTCTGGGGAAAAGTGGCTGGAGAATCTCTCTGCTGGTTTCATCTTTTACTTCGGCTTTTCTTAACATTCATCCAGTTTGCATTAAAAGTTTATTTAGTTTTTAAGGCAAACAGATGTTCTTACAGTTTAGACCCAGAGCAGCTGCTCATTGGAGCTTCCTGTTGTTTTATATGGAACATTCTTCTGCTCATATCTGACTTCTGTGATTTTATTGGTAAATGTTGTGATATGTTCTCTTAAACTCTTAAAATGAAAAGAAATGATCCAGAAGTCATTATCTTTGCAAAGTGTGACGAGTTCTACTTGGTTCTACTTGAACAGTAGTAAGTTTCAACATAGTTTGTGCCACTTCTTTGAGTTTGTGATCCCATAAGTCTTAACTTGTTCTGCTTCTCTCATATTGACTTTCTATGGTGTATTATATAATCCACACTTTAACATTAAAGTTACAACAAGGTCCCACATGGAGTAAAACAGATAAAGTCATGTCCCAGATGTTTAGATGATTTCTTCACTGTTTATTTGTCTTGTTTTACCTGTGAGATTGTGTCTCTTGAACTCATCTTTCATCTGGTTAATTTTTGTGGCTCACCACACTGACACTGAGAATGTCTGAAACAAACTTCCTTAACCACATCAGCCACCTGTGCGACTCATGGTTTTATCATAACTTCCTTTGGTTGAGGGATCAAAGCCCGTGTCCTTTGGCAGGTTGAACTGGACCAATCCGCCCACTCAGCTCCAAAGTAAAATGAAAGTTAATTCACAGAGTTAAACGGGTAAATGGTTTATCCACTTTCACACATTGGTAACTTCTTTACTTTACATAAGCTGCCAATTCTGGTAATAATAATGGTAAGAAATTAGAATTTGGTCGAGCACCATTCACCATTATTACAAAACATTCCAAAATTGATCATTATATTGATTTAGTTTCAGTTCTCCTAACCAAAAAGATGAATCCTTTCCTGTACTCTCGTGACCCCAGCACTGTTCCCTTTATAATCCACTCCCCCCTCCCTAACAGGGCCACCCAGACCAGACCTAACGTTAACCTCTCACAAACCCGTCCCCACCTAATCCTGGAGGGAGGGCGTCTGCACCTTCACTTCCTCCTGTCTGTCTGCTAAACACCTTCTTAGATTTAGAATAATTATGTGAAATTGTTTTGATAAGAACTTTTGTAAAAACCTGTGACTGTCGTGAAGAAAGTTGCGGCGGTCTTAGGACGGCTCTTTCCTGCGTGGCTCCTTCTTGGCCGGGCCCTGACCCCCTCGTCTAACCCTGTTACTCTGCTCTGGGATTAGGCTCACCCCAGTTTGTCATGTCAGCAGGACCCGGGGGATGGTGGCCCGTCTGCCCATTCACTCATTAAACCCAAAATGCTTCAACTACATCCGTCAGTGAAGACAGTTTAGAGCAGCGATCATTTCTTAATTATGTTGTAAAGATAAGACCAGCTGTGTTTGTTATAATATTTTCGGTAATTGAGGAGATGTAATTTGTTAATTTCATATATTACAAGCAGTTGGGGTGAACTTTACAGCCAGTTAGAGCTTTTCATGTTGAAGTCTGCACAGATATTCATGATCATGAGCTATAATAATATCAAGTATTTATGCATAATATCTGCAATTGAAGATTACATGATGGGACAACTAAACCGATTGATTCATATGTGTTATTTGGACAAGTGACCCCTTTGTTCGCGAGTTGACAGCTGGGGCAGACCTACCCCGGGTGCTCACGCTGATCATGCAGCACATGTTCCCCCTCGTCGTCTCCGACCTGAAGAGTACCCCCGTGTTGTACAAGTAAGGCAAAAAAAGGGGTGGATTTGGGAGAAGGAACGGGGACTTGCGTTCTATTTAAGGCAATTTATTAGTCTGGGCAACCGGTGACAGATGATGACTGTTCACCAGAGCGGAGTGAAGAAGAGAGGCCGGAAGTTCCCAGGATTCTGTGGGAGAAGAGCAGGCCACCAGACGAGACAATGCCCCTTTACAAGAATCACAGAGTGCCACTTTCCTCTGTGGATAATTTGTAGGAGGATTATACTGCAAGAAGCTTTGAAGTTGTTTTCAATACTGGCATGATGTTCTCCTTGAAGCACTATTGAGGTAGGCACTGAGCTACATTCAGGCTGAACGTTTTGGCAGTTTACAGACTTCACTGTGGCCATGTCAAATTACCCTTTGGGAAGCAGCATGGGAAATGGTGGCTGTGCTGATGGTGCCTCCGCAGGCTTGTGAGATCCGCTTTAATCCAGTGTTAGAGAGAGGGGAACTGTCTCTGGTTGTGGATTAGAGCAGCTGTTGAAGCAGGTCACCCCAGACCTCATGTACATGTCCAAAAGCCTTCGTACAAGTGCTCTGATTGGTTAAGAGAAGCTCATTCAGTGAGGTCTGCCTGTTGATCTAACAATAGTTTGTATTGTATTGGAATCACATGAACAAAGAGAAGGCTGCATTTCAAAGGCTTCGTAATGCATATGACGTTCTTTGAGCGAGGTAACCTTCTGAGAAAGAGACTTCACACAGCAAAATGCCTCTTCTTCTATATTCTTCTTTATATACTCATTTAAATATTGTTAATTTTACATATATTTTGATGCATGTTTGACTCTAGAATTCAAACCGTGGGACAATCACACACAGCAGTTTTTTCCTCACTTAAAGAGAACACGTAATTGTTTGATTGTTGCACTTGGGATTGTTTATTGGAATGTGGGGCAGACATGAAGATCACAGTTTAATTAAAGGACTGTACTAACCCTACATCTCGCTCTGTAAGGTACAATAGTCACTGAGCTAAGAGCCAGAAGAATGTCCATTCTACAGATGAGCATCACCACACCCAGTATCGACAGCTTGTTAGCGTCTTATCCCTCCTTTCTGGAACTAAATCCGGCGACTCCGCAGCTCATACGTGCACCTTGTAGCTCCGTCTTATTCTTCTTTCCACGGAGCGTTCTTCTTCTGTGCGTCTGTGGCCCGGCTGTCGGTCACTTCTCTCGTGACTCTTTGGCACCTCAGCTTTCCTCACTGTCTCTGGGTGAACTCGCATGTGTCAAACTCTCTCATACCTGACGACTCTGGTCATGAAAGACGACTCCTGAACTGTGCGCTCATGTTGGAATATGATGAGTGAGGAATGCACAACTTCAGCTAAGACACAACTTTAATATTAGTTGTGGTTGTATGGACATTTTAAATGTACTTTGACCAAGTCTCTTGATAACATTAATCTTGATGTTAGACAACTTTGCATATTGTTGCTGTGAGAGGCACATGCATCACATGGAGACATTTGCATTGATGTAAATAACATAAAGCGTCTCATTGTCATAAAATATAAATAAATGCTAGTTGAGCGTGATTATTCCTATTCTTAAACACATCCCAATGAAGCAACATTATAAGTGGTTAACGCCTGAATTAACTTTGAGCAGTGCAAGTCCATTACTCCATTACCCAGGAGGCTCTAAAGGCGGCACCGAGTGTTTTCCAACCAAGCAGTTACCAGGGAATACTTGGAATGATTTGGGTAAGGTAAGGTTAACCTGAATAGTATTTATAAAAATGTTATTTCGAGTACATTCTACATCCTTAAGAATGATATGACATCGAGTTTGATGTAAAAGAAAACCACAGTCACTGGGGCTGTGCTAAAAGTGAAAAGGCCAAATCACTTGGGAACCAACGCTCTACACTCACACTCATTAGTTTGCAGTTAAATTGACTCTTGACATACACAGGGACCAATTGTGCGTTGGACTGACCCCTGACCCTGGTGACAAGACAGGAATGGGAGGTGTTAAACAAAAGAGCCAAAAGAATGTGCTCGGGACAGGTGCAGGGCTGTTTCTGCCATCTCAACATGTGCACAGGATTGTTCATGAACCTGCTGCAGTGTGACTCAGATGTAGACCACCACCCAATGAAAACCACAGTATCTGGGAGAGTGTCCCTCCAGAACGCTGGGGGTCATTTTGAGGTCTCTATTATATACACGCACATGAAAGGTGTTTAGACTTGAGACTTGTGACAGAGTTTATTTTAACAATTACGTTGCATAACCTGTCACAATGACTTATTTATTTGGCTGTGAATAGTTGTCGGGTTAGTTTCCATTTCTCATGCTACGTCAGGTGCCCTTTTCATTTCATTAAGCAGATTACTTTGCTTTAATGTCATGATCCTCCTTAGTCACGGCTACTGGCTCCTCACTGCTGTGGTGTTTAACTATATTTAGATGAAATGGTTTCCTAGTAAGTGAGAGGTATAAACTTCATTATCACATAAAGAGTTTGCCTATTTGCCTACACGCTGCAGCTCATATGCTCTTGTCACAATTGATTTCTCTGTTTAATTGTTTCGAACCTCTTGGAGCCATCAGTTTTCGGTGCTTTATGCCTGCTAGAAAATGGCCGCTCCGTATATCCAGCGGTTAGGGCGGCCCAGGGCTGGCACTTGTTGCCTGTGAACAGTCCACTAAGGTTTCACAGATGAATGGCAGGCTCTGTGAGAATGTACACCACAAGGGACGGTTGAGGGCAGCGACTCAGAATAGGCTGTTGTTGAAGAAGGTTAGAGGTTACCATACAAGAGAAGGCAGTGGAAAAGGGCACCGCGGCTGCTTCTCGGAGTTCGGCTTCGCTCTCACCTGCGTTTGAGTTCTGACGTTGAAGAAAAACTATAGCGCCATGTAGGGCTGCACGATATTGAAAA
>KN512824.1:78805-96027 GCA_000787155.1 Scartelaos histophorus | reverse complement strand
CCACAGACCCACACAGAACCTCAGAAACCCCATGAGAGACCACCGCACATCGGGCTCTCACTGCTCCCGATGCCCGTGAATCAAGCGCCTATTACCGCGGGGCAGATGACCGAGATCCGCGCTGTCCGTCCACTTACTGTGGTTTGTGACTGGAGCTAACACCAACCATCACTGCAGCCTCAACCACAGGTAAAACCATATTATTTTTTCCCAGACTCAATATCCCCACCTTTTTTAATGTTATGCTAATCCACAATTGCTCTAAAATAGTCTCATCTCATTGTTATAAATAAAACTGCCAATGATGCTAACTATGCTACATACGTGTACAGGGCGCAGATGTTAACGGCTAAATTTGACCCAGAAACTAACATTCCCCAGCATTACACATGACATATTTCCATTAGCGTAAAAATGGTTACACACAAACGATACTGTGAATAAATAAAATGCTGAAAGGAAAAGTACCACATCTCCCGCCGTAGTGAAAGCTGAGGTTTATCCCCGCGGAAGGAGTAAAACGTGATAAAATACGTGCGTGAATAATCGCCATCA
The DNA here is from genome assembly GCA_000787155.1 of Scartelaos histophorus. Taxonomy (NCBI): domain Eukaryota; kingdom Metazoa; phylum Chordata; class Actinopteri; order Gobiiformes; family Gobiidae; genus Scartelaos; species Scartelaos histophorus. Next base: position 95,472 of record KN512824.1, on the reverse strand, counting down.
CACGGGCACAGTTCATGACTCACCTCAAATAACATGCATGAAAAGAGTCGTGTTGAGCCCTCGACATTTGATATCACACACGGAGCACAACTTTTCACTAAAATGACGATCACTCCTTTTGGGAATTTGCTCAAGAGACTCTCCTCTGCCCCTTTCGGTGTGTTTTTGTCAAGACAGACTAAATGGCAATTAGTCTATTATTAAATTAAAGCTGTACTATGCAGCTTTTGGTGGAGGGGTTACTCTGATGATGAATTGAATGTCCACTCTATAGCTTTAAACTAAACTACATTTATCTTGCATATTAAATTATGGGTGTTTTAATAGCTGAGAGTGAGGATGCCTCTCCACAGATCTGACCTGTGACTTGGTTTGGTGGTGTCTCTTCCTGGTCTCTGTGGAGATAAATATGTTTAATGCTATACTGTGGAACTTTGGCAAGGCCAGTCCAAGTTTATTTGTATTGCACAATTTGTTCACAAAGTAATTCAATTTGCTTTACAGGATAAAATCACAATAGAAGAAAAAAATCTAATTAAAATCACAATACAAAAAAAATCAAAACATAAATAATCGCCATCAAATTAAAAAGAAAGAGAGACGTATTGAAAGGAGAGAGAAGAGTGCAGAATGAAAACCTTTCAGCCTTATGTACAACTAAAGAAAACTTCAACCAAAAAGGTTACATAATACACTTTTAATTATGATATGTCCTTTGAACTGACAGATTTATTTTGCATTAAATTCTGCCAAAATAGTATAGAGCTGCTAAATTGCTTTTGCATTAAACTGTATCTTTATAGTTATTTTGCTTTGTTTCACACAGACCTGGAGTGATGGAGGAAGGAGCAGAGCTAATGAAGGATATAGTGTTTCGAGGTGTGGAGTTTGCTGTTAAGATGGAAGTGGACAATGGGCTGTTGATTGTTGAAATTTCTGACTCTACAACAGCGGATCAATGGAGAGGGGAATTTGACCCAGCATGTAAGTAAAATACATACGGCGGCGTATTCGGAATAAAATCAACACCAAATCTGATCTGAAATCTGACGTGTTTTTTATTCCCAGATATTGAAGACCTCACCAGAAAAACTGGCAACTTCAAGCAGTTCCCTATATTCTGCAGCATGTTGGAATCCGCTGTTAAAAGGGTACGCAAATTTGGATACTTTAAAAACAAAAATACATAAACAAATACAATGGATGAAAGCAAAACTGCGGTAAGCCATTCAGAGTGGATAATATGACCTGACTAACTGCTCATTGATGTGCTCAGTGAAGCGGGGTATTTTCACTGAAGCGAAAATTGTGCCGCTATCGTCAACTGTCTTTGTAATTTTCTACAGTCGGTTAACACGCAGGCGACCTGAAGGTGAAACTGGAAGCTTTGGTGGTTCTAGATCTTAAATTTAGATCTTACTCACCTTAGTGTCATAGCATTTGGGATTGTGTTATAATGTATTGAAATGAAAGTAATAAACTAGGAATGTAATGAATGTTTCCGTTTATTTCGCAGCAGTAATGATGATGCCTGATTTCTATTATTTTCACAGTCAAGTGATTCAGTCACTCTGGACCTCCTGACCTATGCTGACCTGGAGCTGCTGCGTAACAGAAAAGCAGGAGTGGTCAGTCGACCCCGTGCCAATCAACAATCCTCTGCCCTCACCGCCAAGCGATATCTCATCCTTATTTACACCGTCGAGTTTGACCGGTTTGTTTATAATTATTTTATCGTGTTCAGAGGCCTTATTAGACAGAACAGTATATGGTGTGAAAAGGTGGTGTAAACTGGGGAGAGACAGTTCCGTTTTAATTTAATCTATTTTGTTCTCCATCTGAAATGTTCCTGTTTTTTGTTGGCTGAGTTTAATTATTAACCCCTAAATTTGCCCTGATCAATCTTGGCTTTGTTTCTGTTCTTTTGTTATCTTGAGTTAATGAAGTAAATGTAGGCATGCACATTTTTGATGTAATTAAAAAAAGTATAAGATATAAGATTGTAAAAAATATCAGTATTGCAGTTCTTAATATATTGCAAATTGTTTGTACAGCCCCATTTTTTGTAACACAAGGCTTGACTCCAAGTGATTTTGAGAAAAAAATAGATACACTGCAAACACTAAACAAGTAAATATGAATACAAAATTGATAAATGCCCAATAATTGGGGTTTTTTTTTCATCTTTTTTTATCATCCAGGATCCATTACCCGTTGCCTCTTCCCTATGTTGGAAAACCTGACCCTGCCCTACTACAAAAAGAGATCAGAGCTTTACGAGCAGAGCTGGGCACTGTCACCTCTCAGGGAATCAACAAATCAGACAAAATGGAAATACAGCGGCTACAAGAAGAGTATGCATTTATTAATTTACTAGATATAAAATGTTTTTTTTCTAGGACTATAGCTTATGTATGTAATTATTTTACTTTTTGTTCGTTGTAAATCACAATTTCGATCTGTATAAAAACTGCACTTTTGATGATTTATGTGATTTTATTATTGAAAAATGGCTTTACAATATTTTTTAACCCTACGTGAGCCAATAGAAAAAAAAATGCAAATTATAATCGGAAGGTAGGTGGGTATAGAGGAGAGGTGAAACGGGAATTTTTGGACCTCTCAGGCCTCCAATGCAGGACAGTAGAGGATTACTCAAACATGAATCATCATCATCAGTTTGTGTAAGGTAATAGGAATGAATGTACTGTATTGTTTTTGAAGGTTATTGCTGGTAAAGGAAGAGAAGGATGCCATGGCTAAAGTTTTGGAGAGACTTCAGATTGGAGGGGGTATGGGGACCCCTGGGAGAGAAGAGTGGAGAGCTCAAGATGTGGTCCGATCTCTTGAGGAGCAACTTGTGAAAGAAAGAGCCAAGAACCAGCGCTCTGCGAGTAAAAGGAGTCAGGAGCAGAGACTTCTAATAGAACAGGTACAATAATAAATCAGTGGCAAAAATTTACAAATCATCATTGCCGAAATTAATCATTACCAATTATGCTTAATTTTACCATCCTTTATTTTTTATATTTAGTGGGAATGGCTTATCGTGTTAGAAGATCGTGGAAATGATTGTGTCAGAAATGTGTTTACATTTGGCACAGATTAAAAAGTGGTTAATGATGCTGACGAGTATTTCAAGCAGTGCTACAATGACAAAATAGTATTCAATAAAATAAATAAAACATTGTGAGGCCAAATTGATGACGAGACACAATTTATTTATTATATATTCTATCCAGATCTCAGACCTATTCTCATGAACCTAATCTTACATTTGTACATCTTTCTTGATCCGTCTTTGATAGATACTCGCTCAAATGTTATGTGCTTTTTGGTTTACGCAAAATTTTAAATATTTTAAAATTTTTTAAATATTTCCATGTGTTGGTTAGTTTGAGGAGCTGCGTGTGTCAGAGTGTGCCCTCAGAGCTCGTGTCAAGAGTCTCACCAATGAACTGGCGCTGCTGCGGAGAGGGTTAGACAATCTAAGCATGTACTATATCCTTTCTTTCTCTCTTTTACTAATACTTACTTCTACTAAATAGTTTAGGTCTATCCCTCTATTTACTTATCGATTCTTGCCTTACTGTAGAAAAGTGACTCCAATTTCCAGTCACATCGCCTCTCGACTTGAAGGTGAAGTCTATCGGTCTTTGTCCCGAGAGAGGAGGTCTGGATATGGGGCGGTCCGAGTGCGGTCGGGGTCCAGGGAGCGGATGGAGGACAAGATTCAGAGGTTCGAAGAGCGAGGCAGAAGATCAGACTCAACAGGACCAAGAGGCCGGATACCAAGACCCTCTCCATCTCCCACTGGTACTGCTAGTGATGTTGTGATATGGAGATGATAAATAAATAATAATAATACACTTTTAAGCAGCCTTTGGTATCTTGACAATATTACAAAATTTAGTGATTAATAGTTGACCATACTGCCCTGCTCGACAGTTTTCAATTTGCAAAACTAAATATCCGTCTGGTTAATGTTAATTACTACATGATTTATGTACTTGTTACATTATTTCTTTTACAGGTTCTCGCTTTGATCCAACTGCTTATATCCAGGACAAACAGCGCAGACAGAGAGAAGCAGAAATCAAGAAGTAAAAAAACAATAAATTAATGTCTTTAGTCTGTTGTCTGTATTTTAATAAGCTCTTTTTACTCTTGTCAGACAAAGAAAAGTGCGGAGGGACATGCTAGTGTCACCAGTGTTTCAGGAGAGGGGCCGTTCGCGCTCCAGAGAGCCCCACCCTCAGATGGTGCGGTCGGGCAGCCGAGGAAGGAGCCTGTCGGTGGAGAGGAGGCTGAGCCGAAACTCTTCAGAAAACTCATTAGTCGACATGGACGAAATGACGAAAACATTTTTAAGGTAAAATCTTAGAATGCATGGCAGCTTTGATATTTCAAATTCCTAATTTGTTTATTGTTTTACAGAGGAAGAAAACCTATGTACAATGGACCTAGTGTGGTGAGTTTAATGGATTTTCTGAGCAGGTGCATTGGGCTCTATCCCAAAAAATTAACAATTAATCAATTAACAACTAAACAACTAAAAATGTATCTTTTGAATGATTTAAAAAGGCCTTTAAAATGGCACCTGAAACTGAAAAACCCTACAATTGACTTTCTACCAGAACAATCAACCAGGTCTTCGGTCACCTCTTCTGTGGGTCTTTCGATAAGATTGACTACTGCAGATTGAAATCTTGTCCAGTTCAGTGTTTCTGACACTGGTACGTGGACGGCCTCCCTTGTGCAGTTTTTGCATAAGCAAATCTATGTTTTTGTCCTCTATTGGGTAGCCTTATCCATTTTAGGACATATATATTTCCAATTTAGACCCATAGTTCTGTTTTAGGGCTAATGGCATTTGAACTGCCAGATATGATATAATCTTGTGCCATTTGTATTTCCAGAAAACAGTGCTACAGTTGTAGCAAAAATAAAGTACGTTAAAATTGTGAGACCAAAAAGGCCTCATCTCACCTCTAGCTTCTACTAATGGCTTGAAATACAAATTTTCCAGCTTTCCAGTACATACCTCACACAGTACTGTTTACTATTGCTTACTTACAATTGTATACAAGACAACTATCTACACACTCTTCATTTATAAAACTGGATGCTTATGGACTTTTTTGTGACTGGTGGAAAATGAATTGTTTTTTCCAACAACCAGGGTAAAGTTTATTACAATGTATTTGTCTGTTTTGCAGACTAGAGGAGGCCTTGTGACCAAGAAGCCATTATGTAGCACACCAACACAAAGATTAAGGGACAAAGGTAACTTATTTAAATGTTATGTTCAAAGACAATGTTACAATCTGCAAGGTAATGATAATATATTGTCTGACAGAAAGCTCTATTGATACTGGAGCAGAGTTGTCTGAGATCGATGCCAGGCTGCAGGCACTTCAGGAGTACATGAGGGACTTGGACACCGGGCGCTAGACACTTTTTTGAATGAAGAGCTGCATATGACTTAACTGTGTGCTATGGATTGTTGTTGGTGTCTTTTCACTCAAGCCACAAGATAATCACCAATTCAATACCACTGGACTTTTGAACTGTTACGTTTTTAAATGTCTTATTTAAAAAATATTGTCTGAAATGGTACATTCATTTCTATTCCAGCTCATACCTGTGACCACTATTTTCATAAATATGTGAACCCTATTGCAATTTTTTTGTGCAAATTTTAATTTCGTGCCTGTATTGTGATTGTAGTTGCTCTTCCTCGAGTCTCCATAGCACTCTGCCAAAATTGTAATGCCGTACTGAGGAACATTCTAGGCAAGGAAAATCTCCAATGAGTCAAGCAGGTGGTGGAATATCATAGTGCACATTTAAATCCCATAGCCGACTTGATGTTTAATATTATCTGATGGCATTAATTGTACTTGTTCATACACGTGTGTGGGATCTAAGGCACTGTATCACTGGTCAGTTTGCCAAATATTGCATGAAACTGTAATGGCACAGTGACTGTTAATGCACATGTACTATTTTATACCTATTTCTAACCTTTAAATATAATTTATATGAAAATTATATTGGTCAGTTTTCTTCTGCCATTCAGCTTGTGCTATCCGCTAAACTAGTATATTGGTGCGCTAATCAATGTGAACTGAATTTAGAAACTCAGAAAATCAGCAACAATCACTGGATGACTGGATTTACATTTTAAGCATATTTTAGTGTCTTGGTGAACTTTTGTGGCAAAAGTTTGTCCAGACACAAGGTTAGAGAGGCTAGTGCTCACATTACCAACACAACATATTTGTAACCAAACTATTTATTAATTGTGTTAAATATAAAAAAGTATAAGAACATGAACCTAAGACTCATAAAACAATCATAGAATGTATCGAAAGAAAACTGCTAACTAAACAGTAGTGTGATGCTTTTGCAGTAAACTTCTTCAAAAGAAGAGTTGTATAAGGCACGGTGTATTACTCAGTGCATGCACCTGAAATGTGAGTGAATACTTAGAAAGGCAGTGTTAAACAGCAGCTTGTCATATCAGATCAGAATTTAATACAAATACAATTAATAAAAAGTCTGTTGGTCTCAAGAGTATCCAGGCTGGTTCACAGAGTGTGCGGCCATCTTTCGTCGGATGTTCAGTAGGTCTTGAATGTGAAGTGTGAGCTGTAAGGAACATTTACTTAATGCACTTCTGTTCACCTTTGAAATGTAAACTAAATGTGACAAACTTACAGCCTGTTGCTGGGCGATGGACTCTCGATATGCAGCACGGTTACGCTCCTGAGCTTTCTCATCACAGTCTTTCCAGTGTTCAGCCTTGGACAGTATCTCAGCCTCCTGAAGATGTGGGTATTGCTGTCGCTGTAGGAGGAATATTAATTTTAAAATGTTAAATGTTTAGGGACCATATAGAAGGCACTGTTAATAACCTGGCCAAAGTTACTCACAGCGTATTTAATGTATTCCTCCATTCTGTGAGATGACATTTTCTGCAGCCTCACGAAAGCTATAGACACATTTGCTCTGCTTTTGTTTAGCAGCTCCTGTAAAAATACAATCATTTAGCATAAAACAAGACTATCTTAGGTAGTATAAAATATGTGAAAATTACCAAAAGCTTTTCATTGGACATGCCCTGTAACATGCCCTGGATCGTGTTGGCTGGCACAGGGACAGATTTGGACTGAAAAATCAGAAGCACATGTGATGATGTTATGTTTTGCAGAAAGATGAAGAAAAATAACAATAAATAACAGTGTACCTCTGCCTCATACTCCGCCCAGGCTGCTTTACGCTCTGCTTCACTGAGCTCCTCCTCTTCCTTGTGATCCAGTAGAGATTCATGTTCATGAAATGAAACAATCTGGTCTTTACAGCTCTGCAACAACTCTGAGAGCACTGGATCCTGAGAAAGAAAGAGACATCAGGTTAAGTCAAGATGTAACCTATTTACTTATTTAATGTTAAAAACACTGCACCCTTAACATTAGCTACCTTTGGCACCACAGAGGACATTCTTTTGCCTCTGGATGACGTGGGGTCTTCTAGCAGGTCTGGCTTAAAAGTGTAAAGCTCAGTCAGTTCAAAGAGCGTGAAGTGCCTCTCTATCTGCTGCTGATCGACCACTCGATTTGACAGCGACTGTTTAGTCACTTGGCGATCATAGATTTTTTCCTCCATGGTGCCCTAGAGAGTGAATTGTGAGAATCTTGGCTTGATGAACAGATTAAATACATAAATATAGGATGCGATCCTGTGCTTACTTGAGCCAAAAAGCGATACACAAAGACAGGCTTTAGCTGACCAAACCGGTAAACACGGTAAATACTCTGAATGTCGTAGGATGGGTTCCACGAAGCGTCAAATATGACCACCCTGTTTGCCGACACCAGATTTATGCCTAGAGAGCCAGCTCTTGTTGAAATGAGGAACAGTCGACCACTTTAGAGTAAAACAAACACATTATTTTACATTACATTACATTATTATATTATATTATATAATATAAAGGTCAGAATCACATTACCGTCTGTTTGCACAGTTGTTGAAGTCCTCAGCCCACTTCTTTCTCAATAAAGCATTTGTAGAGCCATCAAGTCGATAGTAATCAACATTTTTTATCCAACTACCAGCTGTTAAAATAGAAGTCATTCAAATAAATTTTGTGTAATAATTTTTATGTAGTGTAGTGAGGGCTATGGAAATTGCTCTTATTACGGTTTGTTTCTGATACCTTTGTCTTGTGTGACTCTGGCCTGATGAGCTTGTTTTAGAAAATCTTCAATAAGATCCAGGGAGATCAGTGACTGACTGAACACCAACCTGTGTAAAATTAAAAAAATAAACATTTTATTGCATTTTCTGACACTATAATGCAACAGTGGTAGCTGTATTGTAAAAACGTACACTTTATCTTGAAGAGCCTCTGCCCTTTTTAATATTTCAAGCAACAATATTATTTTTCCAGAGTGTGTTGCATCTTTAGCATCACTTTCAGACACCATACTCTCGTACCATTCGGTGGTGGCACTTTGAAGACTTGTGCTGTCAAAGTCTCTTTTTGCTAGAAATGTAAACAGACCATGTATTTAAAGAATCTACATGTGAAAAGATTGAACATGATAAAAACACAATGAAGACTAACAATAACTAACAGATAGATTTATGATCTTAATTTATGTAGATTTGATTACCTTGCATTACCACATCAGAGGTAGAGGTTGGATTGTTCTCATTAACTTCATTTGTTTTAAAAGGAAGAATCCGTTGGTTCCTGCACAACATAAAACTATTAATTCCCTGAAATCAAAAGTTTTGTTTGTTCTTTGGCACAAATGAAAATATTACCCATTAATCTGATTCTTGCCTTTTTTCTTATCAAGGTTTCCCTGTTGAGCAGATATTATTATTGAAAATATAATTACATTTTGAGATGTTAATATATCTACCTTTGCATTACTCAGGTGAAGGCACCAAGGATGAGTCCAGACTCTGCTGAGCACCTGGAAGTCCTTGAACAGGTTAGCTCCAGGTTTGGCTTTTGTCCCCTCAGGCATGGATGCGACCCCTGAATTTAAAAAGTATATCTTTATATAAACAGATTGGTCAAACCGGATTTAATCAACTTCTTGCAACAACTCACCAGAGACATGATCCAAGTAATATCGATAGAGCTGACACTGAAGGTGAGAAACTCTCACTGCCAACACATACTCATGTTTTGGAGGTAAAAACTGACTTAACTCTGAATAATCTTTTCTCTAAACAAAAAGAAACAACATATCAAACAAGATAAACACAACAGAAACATATGTATTGGTTTGGACTCATTTGGTTTTACCTGGACACATCCAGCCAACATGTCGTGAAGGACATGAGCTCTGTTCTTCATGATTCGGACATCTCGAGGGGTGGAGTCGGCACACTGACCATTCTGTATAGGGTTAATGAAGCGGTTCCTGAACTCCCCCAAAGAGCCCAGCAGATTTTTTTTGATGAAACTGACCATACAATGATCTGTGAAAATATAACAATGCTTAGTAACAGTAACTTAACATATTGCATATTCTCAACAATACAGTTCAGTTTGTATATTGTTTAAAACTTCCAGACTTACACTCAACCAAATTATTTTGCAAAGGGGTTCCTGTCAACACCACCCTCCGTTTGGTTTTGATGGCATTCAAAGCTTTAGAGATATTAGACCCATCATTGCGCAGAATGTGACCTTCATCACAAACAACAAAATCTGGACCTTGTGCAAAGAATAAAGATGGTGAGGAATGTTACACATGAAGGCCTGCATACGTACAACTGTTTTTATCTTCATATTATTGTAAAATGAATAGCATATACTACTGTGGATTCAGTGCAGCAATTCAGATTACTCCATTGTATTAAGTTTATGACTTATTTACAGTGTAAAACATTTCCCTCTGTTCACAACATATTAAATGTTTACCTGGATCTACCAGTGCAGACGTTATGTCCTTCCTCCACTGGTCATTCGTGATATTCTTCATTTGTGAGAGATTACGATATAACTCGTATCCAATGATCAACACGCCCCCATTTCTCCGCCACATTTTGAGAGCATTGAGTCTTTCACTCAGATTTTTGACAGTAGCGATTTGTGAAACCTGTACCATAAATGTGTTTATATATGATAGTTATGAATAGAGACATACAATATTGGCACAAATTCATGTAACATTTTGACAAACCTTGACTTTGTCTTCTCCCAGAGTTCTTTGCCATTTTCTAAACTCACTGACCCAGTTGAGAACAGTGTTGAGGGGACATACTACCAGTGCAGTTTTGAAGTTTAAAATCTTTGACTGCAGCACAGTGTGGAGAAATGCAACCACCTTACAAATACACATTTATACATTAATGTTTAGCAGAGAATATTCACAAACATTTCAAACGTCATGTTTATAAATGGGACATGTCAATAATGTACCTGAAGAGTCTTTCCCAGGCCCATGCAGTGTGCCAGTATGCAGCCTGAACCTGGAGTAGTTTTGGCCTTTGTAACAGACTCACAGCAACTGTCCCATATAAACTGAACACCTGTGGATAAAAAGTCAACCTTTAACAGTATGTGACGATGCCAATGGCAGCACTGAGAGAAGTGTTTACTGACCATCCACCTGGTGAGGCTTGAGTTCAGTCACCAAGTTTCTGTGGACCTGAACGATGGGCTCTTTGGTGTCTTCATTTTCATCCAAAACCAGTTTGCGGATAATGGGGCATGGTTCATCAGGAATGGTTATGATCTGGAGCACATACATATATTTCATACTTTTTTCTTGTTCAATTCTTAAGATATGCATCCCCAAAAGATTACAAAGAGCTGTACCTCTCTCCTCTCCTCCAGCTTTGATTCTCGTTTGGCCAAGCGCTTACACCTCTCCTCTTCTTCTTTTATGGCTTCTTGAGTCTCAGCGCAAAGATTAACATCTTCAATGATTTTGCGGATCTTTTTGCGTCCCTTTGGAGTGCCTTGACTCAGACTAGTTTCCTCGACATCACTCTGCAAGAAACAATTTTTTCCTCTGAAGATAAGAGATGTAAACAGGATAATGTCTCCAAGAGATCCAATTACCTCTCCATTAGTATCAGAAGACAGAGTATAGCAGATGGGTGTCTTGGGTTCAGCACTGGCCTGTGGGTCCTTACTGGGAGGCTTGTCTGTTTTTTCAGTGTCACTCTCACTTAGTTCCTCACTCATGCATAGCTCCTCCAACTCTGAGTCAATAGTATCATTGGTGTCACTGTCACCTTGAAAAGTACATTGAAGTCAAACAAAAGTGCCTTTAAATTCCAACTTTACATTGTGTTCTCACCTTCATTGTCCTTTCTTTTGGTCCCAGCTTTAGTCTGTGGCTGCACTTCACTCTTTTCTGTTTTGGTCCCTGAGGTTTCCTCATTGAGAGTGAGTTTGTGGCGGAGCAGGTGGTGTCTGGACAACGCTCCATCAGACTTGCTGTCGGATGACTCTGAAGTCAAAGCCAAGTCTACTTCTGCAGCACAAAGACCATGGCCCTCTTCTTTAAAGTAACACTTCAATGCACAACTAACCTGTATTAAAATGACTTACCAGTGTCAACGGCCATCTTTTCTTCTTTGTCTTGAACTTGTGTATCTGACTCTGATCCATCGCTGCACGAAGATAAACCATCACTCGAGGAGTAGTTGGCTTTGATTTGGGCCAAAAGCATTTTCTTAGCGATTCTTTCAAAAGAGAAGAGGTATCCTGAGGTTCATTTGATTATCTTTAGATATCTTCTACATAATATACAGTATTTTGCCTATTTAACCTCCTTATGTAGCAAATATAAGTTCTGGTAGAAGGACCCACATAAATATTAGAAAAAAGAAATTATGCACACAGCTTTTAAATATAATAATTTATTTTTGCATGTTTTCTTTGTCAGTTTGTATTTAACAGAAGCCAGAAAAAGTCAGGAATATGAAAATTACCTGAATATTTGTCATATTTTAAATGATCAAAATGCAATGTATACGGGGCCTAACGCTCATTTCCATTTTAGCATTTAAAATCCACTGGATTTTTAACACATAGGCAGAAAAAAAATGTAAATACATACATTTATGTAGAAATTACAACATTATAATTGTCAACTTCACGAGGCTATAGCTACTGTAAAACAGTATCAAAGCAATTAATTTGTGATGCGTTAATACCATACAATTTTCTTACACATTACCAAACACTCCCAATAGCAAGCTTTCAATCAATTCAATTATTGTTTCAAATGGAGTTGAAAGGTGGTCAGAGAGCTACTTAAGTACTTTAAAAAGGGACGAACCCGAACAAACAGACAATACTGACAAGATACGCAACGGAAAAGTCACATTCCAATACAAACAACTTCAGATTTCTGCTGACCACTTTATAGAGCGCTTGCAGTCTACAATTTAACATGACCAGTGCAACAAAAAAGAAACCACCAAAAAAGAAAGATAACGTTGGTGGAAAAATTCTAAAGCACTGCATTAATTACAGTGCAGTCTGGAAATCCGACCTGGAAAAAACGAGAAACAAATGGCTGTCATTTACAGTGTCCACTGACACAACAAACTGACCTGGAGGGCTTTTGCTACAAATTATTTAAATCAAGGTGGATTCAGGTAAAGACTGTGCCGCATACTTTATAAAATGGTCAGCAGTAAATATGGATGACAGTTCTAGTCTCAAAGACTTGTCTATGAAATCATGTATATTGTGCAAGTCACTGCGGCAAAAGCCAATATTCTTACAGCAAAAGGGGAAGCAAATCTCAGTCTATTGCACACAGTAGATTTTACAGAAAGTGCAGCAAAAGGCTACCTACTGCTTTACACAAAATCCACTTTAAAATATATAGTCATCCAAGCATTTGAAAAATAAGCGCATAATTTAGACATTTAGAGACCCCCCAGGCCTCAGAAACTGATAAAGAGCAGGACATAATCCCTTTTGTTATTCCTCCCAAAAATACCTGTGACTAGTGAAGGCTGTTATTCTCCCGTTATAGGCGCCATTAAGTGAGACACTACAGGCAAAACTCTTTTTTTCCCCTTGGTTTTTGATCAGCTCATCTGAGCTTTCAAACAACGTTGTCCATATACACCTAAATCAACTTGCATCCATAACTTTAAATGGGACACTGTAATGTCAAAGGCCATTTCGCATAATTGATTTGTCTCCCTAGGGACGTAAGGATCACTCCTTAGAGTTCCAATCTCATAATTGTACCAATATTCAGTTAGATCTAATTTACTCAATAGGATATCCAAAATCCCAATGTCTTTATATAGACATACAGTCAACAAAATGAACCAAAATGAGCCAAGAGATTCAGATTTACATGTCCCCAACATTTTCACACATAGAATGCCTTAATTATATATGAAAACATTATATGCTTAAAACAAAACATGTAAAACATTTTAAGAAAGCTACAATCTCAAATCATTATCATTAAGATTTTTCCCTATTCCCCTGCAGTGTCTCCCCTTAAAATACCTCAGGTATATCAAACAGACTCATTCAACAGAACGGAAAATTATAATTTTACTTTGAGAAGAGTTGAGTAATAAATGTGAATTCTAAAAGATGAGATCACATGTATTACATTAATCATAATTTTCTGATCATATATCATATCTTCTCAAACAAAAACAATTTTGTTTGAATAAAAAATATGTTCAGTCAAGTGTTGTTTACAATGAAACATATGTTATGTACATTGTACATAAACCTATGTACACAATCAAGTCCAAGAAAAACTTGAATTGTTATAAAATAGTTATAAAATATAGACCCTCTTTAAACAGTGTATTTGACAGCAGAGGCTGTGTTACAGCTACGTTTGGGCCTCCTCACACTAGAGCGCAGCTTCCCACGAAGAACAAGAGGGTTTTTCATTTTTACCTCTTTTCTTTTGCTGCTAGTTTGATTTATCAACTCTAACTCCAGTTTTTGTGAATCATACCTATTTTCTGGATCTTCATCATCATCATCTACTGACCCCAAGGGGCCTGGCTGTTCTTCTTCATCTCCTAAAACAAGACAAGCATTTTGATGCGTTAGGCAGTGCTGAAGCATTGGAGGAGCATAAATAACCATGGCTACAAATATTCATTATAACTTGGAAAAATAGAGTAGTTAAAAAGTTTGATTGATGTTATGTTTCGTTGCTAACTCACCGGATGATTGGTGGAAAGCTGATGCCCCCAAGACAGACACATTCTCTGTAATAGGCTTCATCCTTTGAACATCTTCATCACTCCCAGAATCATCCTCACCTTCACTTGAGAGAGACGTTGAGTCAGACTCTGGCTGGCGCGTCGGTCTGTTCTCTCGTTTGACAATTCGAGGTGACCTCAGTGGGGTCAAGATGATTTTCTTTTGCGTTTCTTCCTCATCACTTGAAGAGTCTGTGGAACTTTCCCTTCTTGCTTTAACATTTCTTTTATTTTGGTTGTCAGGCGAGTGATCAAGCATCTTACGCTTTCGACACATATTGTCAGATGACATGGGGCTGTTTTTATTCAGCCAAAAGAGGCATTTTTTGGCCACCTTTGTTGATCCTTCAGCCTCACCATCGCTTTCAGCATCAGTGCTTTGCATCATTGAAACTCGCTCTAGTAAAACTGCTGGTATTTCATCAGAGTCCGAGTCTTGTGTTGCTCTGTTCAGGTCCTTCTCAGACTTTTTAGATGCAGACATGCTGGCCCCTTCCTCAGAGTCACTGTCAATACTTAAAGGTGACTCTTTAGTATTAACGTCACTTTGTCGTCTTAAAGGAGTGGTTTTGAGACGTGGCGATCGCCTGTTGTCTTGCTCTTTTTCTGACTGAGAGGCTTGCACACTGCTGCTGCTGCTGCTGCTGCTGCTGCTGCTTTTACGGCTCATCTTTCGCTCTATTTTAATGCTACTGGAGTCTTGCTTTGTTTTACAGTTTTCTGATGATTTCTTAAGGTCAGGACAGACTGCTTGTTTGCCTTGTGGAGTTGTGCAGACATTATTTGAGTCCATGGGCATGGGTGTCAGTTGAACCACCAGTTTTTTGGTCATACTGATATTGCCATCTGACGCAGACTTAGATTTACTCCGTTTTCTTTTGGAGGAATGGTCAACCAGGTCTTCAACCGAACTGTCAGAGGAACTGGACAACGACTTTCCATCTGAATCTTCGTTTTCCAAATGTTCAGCTGCCAATTTTTGCAATTTGCTTATACACTTGATATTAGTGTCATCAAGTCCCAAATGTGCTTTTATCATTTGTGTGTTTAGGTCTTCTTTTAGTAACTTGTCCCACTGGTTTTGTACATCCAAATCAGCAAATTCCTCTTTAAGGCATTCTTCTAACAATGCAAGTGATTTTCTTAAACCTCTAACAACTGACACAAATGAATTGAGGTATAGTTTGCGAATACTGGCTGCTTGTTTGTTTTTGGTCACACAATGTATAAAATTGACAAAAGTGTGATTTAATGTGTTGGTTGAATCAACTAAATGCTTAGTCTTCTTAGTAACGTCTTTTGAAACTTTCAGAGCACTATAGTTGAACACCACGCTGCCATCCATACCAGTATGATCCCATTTATCTGGAGGAATGTTCCGTGGTGCAGGCAACATGTCATACAGTTCAGATTTCTCCGCTCCTGTTCGGTTCCTTTTAGGATGCTGCTGCCAAAGGTTTTCTAGGTTTTCCAGGGTGTTGTCACAGGCAGTTATAAGGCCAAAAAGGGGCTCTGGATTACAAACATAACAGTACCATTTACTTTCCAAGATGGTGGAAAGCTCTTTTCTTCCCAAGTTTCTTAAAATGCATTTTTTACAAAAAGCATTGCTACAGTAATCACAGCAGATGAGGTTGCCTCCTTCAGCACACCATCTATGTGAAAACACAACACAAGAAATATAAAAAAGTGTTTGACATGAAAAAATAAAATAAAAAAAAAACCACAACTATAAAAGGAGGTAGTTTTACCGGCACTGCTCATCCATCCCATCGGCATCCTTGCTGATGTCATCACTTGAGTAATACTTGTAGCAAGACTACAAGTACAAAGCCAGAATAGTTAATCAGTAACTCTTTAATAATATACCTGGTCATTCTTAATTCTGTGTCATATTTACTGAAAGCTTTTAGTTGTTAAAGGCATGCAATATAAATAATGTATTTCTCATACGCACCTTACAAATTAGTACTTTGAGAACAGGATGCCGGAGCAAGTTATCTTTTTGAAAGTGATTTACTTGACGATTACAGGCTGTACAGCTAACAATAATGGCATTATCAGCCCCTGAAATAAAACACAAATGCAGTTCATTATTTAAAGAAGGTATCATTTTTCAGGAATTTAGTATTCAAATATAACATATGTAGAGCATTGTAAACCACAATATTCATCTAGAATGGTTTAAAAATATTGGCATTCATTGTTAAAGCTGCAAATATGTGTGTATATATGTGTGCGTTTTTACTTTTTAGAGCTGAAAAATTGCTACATGTATGAATTTTTTTGTGACCAATGCATTTAGTAAGGGAAGGGGGGTATTCGTCATTTGAACATTTGAAAAACAACTCTGGGTACGCTAATGAGAGAATAAGGTTAAAAGCTCATAAGTCAGTTTACATAATATGCTTTAATTCCTG
>KN512824.1:6580-78789 GCA_000787155.1 Scartelaos histophorus | reverse complement strand
TTACCTCCACGTCTTTCTCTACTCAATACAGTTTGTTTTCTGCTGCGAAATTCTGGACCCCTAAAGTCATCTCTTCCATTCTCCACAGGTTCAGGTCTTATAACAGCAGTGCCTTTGTTGCAAAAAAAAAATATTTTAACACCAGACATTCACGTAAAATTATGTAATGATAAGCAATTAATACTCACCTTTTGGTAATCTGGTGATGTCAAGTTCACCATTGACATGAAATATTTCAACATCCTCACTATCATTTGAGTCACCCGATTCATCCAGCCCAGAGTGCTTTATGACAACCGAGGGTTTTCTGTGTAAATATTGGAACAGAGTAACATTATTGGTACAAGTACAATGTTTTCCACAAAATATCAATATAGGAGGTACTATTTAAAATAAATTAAAGTCACCTTTTTGAGAATCTGGCATCCTCTGACTGTAAATAAAAGGTGTTAGTGTCACTGTCAGTAAGTTGCATAGATGCACAGATAGTATGAAACATGAAGCAAAGAGGGTAAGGTTTTCATTACCTCTGCACTGTGGTTTGCCTGTGGTCTTGATCTGCTATTTATCAACGCTAAAGAAAGAAGACAAACATGTCAGTTGAATTTTATAGAACTGCATACATAGGTAGATTTCATATTTTCATATTCTCAGATTACATAGAATTGATTTCCATATTACCATCTTGATCTTCGTTTGTTGTACCATTGCTGTCCTGTGCAAGAAATTCATGTAGCTTGTTAACCAGCAGGTTGAGCTTGCTGGTTGTGGCACTAGACAAAAAGTAGGCAAGGGAATAACATTAAGTCATGTGATCAAATAACAACTCACAGATATGGCTGGGGGATGTGGTGATAAAAAATAACATCGTAGATCTGCTATTTTGGTCATGCTATTTTTGGTCACAATGGTGAGTAAGTGACAGAGAGCTGAACTTAACCATTCAAAAGCAGATTGGAGTGTGCCTTAATAGTAATTGATATTGTGATCTATATATTTTTTGCCATATCGCCCATGCCTTCCAGACTGGATTTCCAACATAGTCAGTAAATATTAGTTATGTACAAAAATGAAAAGGTCATTGCATTATAAGAAGCTAATGTGCAGCGTCCTAGCGCTAGTTGTACAACTTGATGCCGCGACGATTCAAGATAGATTTCCTGTTGTTGGCAGAAAATCCAAGGTTAGCGTTTAGCATGTAGCTAAAGGAGCTCCATAGCTCACGGCACAGTCTCTTTATATTACCTCATGGCTGCAGCGGACATGTCAGCTGTTCTTCGAGGAGCCTGCTGCCATTATACAACATATGTATAATGTATTTTGTTCACGGACAGCTTTATAAATTTGAAATCTTAAAATAAACAGTGCATTCCTAACAACATCAAGCGGGAGCAAAACGGAACCACAGTGGGAGGTTCGTCTGCTCATTTTTGACAGACAGCACCACCTACCGGGCAGGAGCAGCGTACACGTGGAAATATTGGATTATTATCGTATTCTGTTAGCAAATCAATTTAAATACTCATTAACATTTATTTATACAGAGGAAACTCGTTGTATTCAAATTAAATATTCACCTCCATTTAGCATTAATTAAAAAAATATATCTTTCTTACAAACACAAAAACCAATAGAGAAAAAAAGAAAAGGGAAGAGGGAGGAATGCCAGGAGTGTGTGAATAGCATCCAGAAAAGTACATGAAATTAAAGAGTGAAAGTATCATGAGTAGTTTTTTAGTAGTAGGATAGTTGTTTTGTTTTTCACGGCGATCTGCTCGTTTGGCGCTGCGTCAGTGCGGGGCGTGGTTCTCCACTGTCCCTGATACTTTTGTCTCTGCGCTTGGTGGAGGAGGCAGGACTCCACTCGGGACGCTGTCTGGAAAACCCACTGTGAGTACTCTTTACTAACCTCCAAACAACTTCAAACCCTGCACTACTAACACATAAATAGATCTTATATGCTTTTATGTGACCTACGGACATAACCGGACTTCATATCTGTGTCTCCGGCGATCCGTGAGCATCTGGAATAAATTCTGCCCATAAAACTTCAGTTAGTCTTTAGCATGTAGCTTTAGCCTCTTCTTCTCAGTTGTTCATCCTCAAAACTGGCGCAGATGTCCCAAGTTCTTGCTGATGATTGATGATTTAACAACATAACTTGTGTGAAAACATGGTGAAACAGCTGAGTTTAGTTGGAACTCTAATGTTTTGGTGGAATTTATCATTGTTTTACAACTTAACCATGAATGTGACCCTGCTCAGACACCCACTCCTGCACCAACACAGTCTGTGTAACTGTTTGGACTTAGTTTATTTTACATTTTGCTTGAATAGGGAAAAATCTGTCACGCTTGGTTGAAACAATTTGGAAGATGCTGCAATCCACTACTCAATGTTAATAACTTGCCCCTCCCTTTTTACTCTACTTTTTAAAGGCATGCATTGCTGAAAACTCCACATTGTATTCGTGTATTGCCAAGTTTAGTGGTAATTTAGAATAACTGGATATTGTGTTGTAAAACAGACTTTGTAAACTAGTTACTATGAGTGATTTTCCAGACTTCCTGCATTGTACAGTCATCTGGGCTAACAATTTCCTTAAATGTTTGTGCAAGTGAATCATTTTAACCCTGACAGTATGGCGGATCTGAGGGCTGCCCTTTTGTCTGATTACCTTATCCAAAACCACAATATTATGACTAGGGGCAAATGTGATGTGAGCCTAGTGGCGTTGTATTACAACATAGAACACTGCAATATTTCTGTAGTAGTAACTTGGTAAAAGAATATGACATTGTTTGCTTGTCCAACATTGGTTTGTGTTCGGTACAGTTTGGCATTCAGTGCTTTAATACAAATTCGCTGGTGCTGATGGTATCTGTGAAGTCAAACCAGACAGTCAGGAAGAAGGAGAAGGGAGTGTGCTACTGTTTTGTCCTTGCCAACACACTCCCACCTGTGAGAGTGAGGGAACCGGTTGGTCCACTTTCTGCTCATCTAAGCCGCTTAATTTTGTAGGGATGGTAACTATATCAGTATCTGTCTGTCTGTGTGTTCATGTGTCATTCCCAGTTTATCCAGACTAATAAAGTAAAGTAAAAATGGTCATAGTAAAAGCAGTTAAGCGATTATACTGACATTATACTGAAATACTGAAAAAAAATCACATAAATTGAGTAATAATGGGCCTTTCCTGAATAGTTTAAGACCGGTCTTATCAGAACTAGTATAACCACATCATAATATTTAAGTGCTATTACTGTCTATTGAAAATTACAGTATATTGTCAAAATATAATAAGTTATAATATAAGTTGTAATATTGTGCACTATATAAAATAGTAAAATGTTGTATGACTTAACCAAGATATTACTTAAAATAACTATATAATAAGATAAAGATAAACACTTGCAATATATTGGTCAAATGTCATCTGTGTGAAGATAACATCACCTCACTCAAGGACACCTCAGCCAACAGCTTGTTTAAATGATGGCCTTTAACTCGTTGAAATATATGATTAGTGACTATTTTAAAGGTGTTGCAAAGTTCTTGTTGAGTAATCCCAAGTACAGTGGGTGTGCCTGTGTTTACCTGGGGCTTTTCCCAGAAACTTGTGTTATGGCATTCCTTTATTTGTTCCGCCTTTGTAAACACTTATTAATGTTGTGTAATTATCAAGTAAAAGACGTGTCTGACTAGATGTGAAAATTAACTGTGTTGTTAATTGAATAGGTGAAGGATGGTTAAACTTTTACTACAGGTTTTGAAGGTTTTACAGTAGTGCTCCTAAATCCAACCTTAGTGTAATATTTGCAGCTGTCCTCTTGTGTAAACTGCACTTGTTTGTTGTCATCACCTCTTCCCTATTTGTCACAAAGAGCCAGGCAGGTGGTCGTATTGAATCAAACCAACTTAACTGATTCATGTTTAAGTATAAGTTTAAGTTGTAACATGTACTTTGAAACTTTAAAATATAATTGTCAGTATAGTATAGTATAGTATTTTTTTACAGATGGGGCACATTGGCAATGGAAGAAAGTTCAATCACGTATTCCATTCCATTAGGGCTGGGCATTAGGCAATATGAAACTATTGATCAGTCACAATTTTCAACTAGATTTAGATTAGAAATAAATAAATATGGCATTTAGGAAGAAAGACTCTAGCTGCTCATTTCGCAGAACAGACCCCATTGTGTCACAGAACAGGGAAAAGATCTTAGTACTCATGAATGTGTGCATTAGACTAGTTATAACTTGTACATACAGGCCACAGGTTGTTGAAGCTCTACAGTGTATCAGCACTGCCACTATTACAATACACAAATTGTGAGAGGTTTTCCTCTCAAATTTAAATGTTAAATTGTCCCTCTTTTGCCAGACTATGTTGGGTGTGTGCGTTTGAACCTGACCACATGTGGGAAGGGTGCCCAGTCTATTTGTGTGCCTCATATTTCCCATGTAACAGTGTGGATGAATTGGCAGGGCGGGGCGTTAAGGGCTCCACATGTTTTTAAGGAATCAGCCATCTGGGACTGCAGTTCAGCCTTCTCTGTTTTATGTAGATTTTTATTTAAAAAAAAAAAAAAAAAATCCTTCAAAGCACACTGTAAACTTGCTGGGTTGGTTAATTAAGACTGTAGCTGGAAATGCTTTTGATAGTTGTAGTATTTGTAGAAGATGGGAGGAGCTGAAAGAAAGTATAATAAAACCATAAGAAAATCCAGTTCCTCTTGTTTTACTGTGGTTTGATGTCACATGACGAGCATGACATTAAATCCTCCCATAAAGACTTAACTTTTAAAATTGCTGCACTCACACTAAGCACATTTTATAAGGTCTCAGAACCAGGTAGTCTATTTGATGGTGTCTGTCAAATTGATACACACAGTCAGGACTGGGTGATAATGATCAACTATGATTTCTGAATGTGTTTACTGCATTGAAAAACATGTCCTTACTTTGCATCTCCACAAACCTGGTCTTTTTGCCTGGAGGAGAGCCTCCTCCTGCTCGTCTCCATGGAAATGGTGTTTCTTTGGCAAAAAATATTCAGTAAGATGGGATAAAACGTATTTATTAGCATGGGAAATATTCTGAAATGTGTTTAACCTTTATTTCCATGAAATCATGCATGTGAAATGCCACGTTACATACTGTACCTTTTTAATAAACATAAACAAAACAGACTTTTGCCAGTACCATTTAACAATAAAAATAAATCAAATCTATTCCTCCAAAATCACTGATGAATGATGAACTGGATATTGATTTGCGCAGCTCTACTCATGTATGACTGATGGTAAAACAGGTATAATGGGTGTAACTGGTGTATCTATAAAGCCATTACAACAGATTGATGTGGGTGCCAAGGTTATCTCAAATGCTGATTTAATGCCCAACTATAGTCAGTGTTTTTAGTTTACTTAATGTGTAACCGGAAACACATAATTTCAGTGCTGTAGGCTCTGATTGGTTGGATGACTCAGTTTCCTGTGATGGAGCCAGAGCTGCAGCTGCATCTTTGGCAAAGGCAGGACACGTCCATCTCCAGTCTGTGATTTTAATCAGAAAATGGGCCCTGATCTGACCCTCATTTTAAACATCTGCATAACATTGGAAAAGTCTGGCATCCTTTGTAGATATTTGAATGGAAATCAAACATTCTTGTGTTTTGGCCTGAGTCTAGGATTCTTAAATGACATAGAAATGTAAACTATCTTTAAAGTAATATTACCTACTATTTTTGGATTGTAGGCAAAGGATTCATGCATGTGCTGAAGGATTTGGCATGTTTTTTTTAATTGTTTGATTAATTTAGGAAGAATATAAGAAAATCTTCAGAAAATGGTTAAAATCATCTCCAGTGTGCACAAGCATGTGATTGAGCACATGCATATACAGCCAAAACCCTCCTGCCAAACCAGTAAACGGGGGAACACTGCCCTGCAGCTTTAGCTACTACATCAGTACAGGGCTCCATTCCATAATCGGCAGCATCACTCATCACTTTGAGACCAGCCAGCACCTCTTCAGTCCAAAAGCAGTGCATTTAAGCTGAAGTGTGCAGAACTCTCTCCAATGCTCCAAAACGTATTATTAAATATCAGCTGTCTGCCCGAAGTAACAACTGTACATGGGGCCTGACGCGTCCACCTCACTTTCTGTCGCTCGCCACAATTTATGGCTGTGTTTTGTGAGTGCGATGACAAACAGCCCATTCTTCTGCACAGCCCACATTTGTGCAGGGCCATCTGTGCCCCCTGCTCCATGTGTTTAACCCCTCTCCCAGTCTGCCCCTCCGCTGCCCCCTCCTCTGCCTCTACTGCTGCTGTTGAGGGCGTGACAAAAGTTGGCAAAATGAGGTAATGTTTGTTCTAACTGAGCTGACTTTGCCCGCCACAATTCACATCCTTTTGCAGAAAAAAAGCTATAAATAGACACAGTTTTCCTAATGGTTTAGTCAGGAGTTTGGTCGGCTCTGAGTAAGAGAAAAACACCCCAAGTCAGAGGCATTTAAAACCATTTGTCAACATTTAAAAAGAGAGAGGAGCTGACCTGTTACCAGCTGCCAAACTGGAATATATTAAACTAGATTTTAAAAATATACTGAACAAATTAGATTTACAGTACACGGCACACAGAAGTCTGATATGTTGTAATTGTGATATTTGTTGCCATTGAATTTGAAAGACTGTACTGCTAAATAAGGCTTTTTTTTAACTAAACTATGTTGTTACAGTGTATACAATTTTGACATTCACTGTTTTGATCATTACAATAGCTGTATTTCAAAATAAATTGTACAGGTGCCTGGTAGAGGTTTAATAAAGAAATACTGTTGTTTAAATATATGTGATGTATGTCATATATTGCAGAATATATGTATTGTGAGGGACTTTGGGATTCCCAGTGCTAATATATACTGAATAAATTTAGTTGTAATTTGAAAGACTGTACTTCTAAAATCCCATGTATGGGCACTGATTACACAAAAGAGGTAGATAATGTAGGAAGAGGAACCCCGTGGACCACATGCTGGTCCTGATTCACATTTCATAACACTATTAATAGTTTCATTCATGAAGGAGGATGTGGGGCTTGGGAACTGTTGTCCATTGTGTGTCTCCTTCAATGTAGCCATTATTAAAGCATTGGTTTTGGACACGCTACATTATCCATTAAGATCTGAGGCAAATTACATACAAATAAACTGCCAAACTACATCAGAAGTCTCAGTGAAGCTCTATAAGATTTGCAATGTGCTGTTAACTCTATTGTAAATGCTTTGATTTGCCGATTTGCACTTGTACTGAGAGGAATGCCACCATACCAGCCTTACTAAGCACACTCCCTTCTCGCCACCTCGGCCTGTGCTGCTGGCCTCATACATTCCACTGTCGAACGCGGGAAGTCGGAGTGCTCAGGAATTCCTTATTTTGAGGGAATTTCAGACGGTAGCTTTGCCTCAGAGGAGTGCTTTTTTTGGTCAAGTAAAACATAGTAGCAGCTAAAGTGTTCTCATTGGATACAACTGTAGCATTGTACTGACAATAACTCAGTAGACTCCACTGTACACCGAGACAAGTCAAAACAGCCCTTTCAAGGATATTATATTACAAGTATATTCAAGGAAATCTACTCAAGCATATCGGATTTTATGTGAAGAGCATTCATTCTGTAATGCTTCTTTTACTAGTAGTTGTTGACACTTAATGACCCTTATGTTCATGAATAAAAATAAAACATGATGCATCAAGTTGAAGGAATTTAGAGCAGACGGGGAGTGAATTTGTTCTTAATTGTTGCGCAGCGCCAACTTTAACAGGAAATTGCTCATTACAATACACAAACAAGCCCAAAGAAGAACACAGATCTAATACAGTACAATGCAAACCTTTTGAACAAAGCTTCTAAGGGGCATTGTGTAACTTTTCTGGTGGAGGTTTCATCAAATGCTTTTCTCCATTGAGATGTTATTGCTTGGTGTGGAATGTTTCACAGTATTGGTATTAAAACTTTCTATATTCATGGAGACCACACCAAACCAAGTTACAGGTCAGATCTGTGGAGAGGCAACCTCGTTTACAGTCAGAATATACCTGTTTTTCGAGGTATTTTTGAGCTATAAAACCACCTGTAATTGAATAACTGTAAGTTAGACCTGTTTAATGTCATACTGTGGAACACTCCAGGCAGAGCAATGATCTCCATAGCAATGATATCCATAGAAACAGGTTACACAATACAGATTTATGATGAAAGAGAACGATGAATAACAAAAATGAACAAAAAACTTCCGTCCGTCACATACTACAGGATTTTAAAACTCTTAAACAATTTTTAAATGTGGTGTTTTGTGGTTACAATGACAGAGCAACTCAGAGCACCAAACACATGAGGGACACAGAGGATGAAAAATCGCAAGCGAAAATCCAAAGTTGGGTCGTACCTTCCTGAAATCGGGGAAAAGCAAATCCTGAATTGGGCAAATTATCCTGTAGTTTCCTTCCTAACTTGCTTTGTTTATGGAGGAAAAAATATTCTGTAAGGCTGTACAATTAATCACATTTTAATTGAGGTTTAGTCACTACTAATTGTCTTTTAACTGTCTACAGCCACTCCTCAGCATTGATTTAATTGATTTATTGTTTAGGTTCTTTAAATTTTAATTTTAAGACAAAAACATGTTTTTCTTTGTCATATAGCCTATGTCTACATTTCTGTATTTATTACATCAATTTACAGTGACTTTAATAGGGCCTGTGTTGATGTGGGTGTTCTCAGAAACATTTAAGTTGGCCTGTACTCGATAATGTGTTTTTTAGTGTCTGGAAAAGGGGAATGATTGAGATTTCCTGTTCTGACTCGACCCCTAGCAGCCAAACAGTAGGCAGGGACTCAGCTTAATGGGGTGCAGATCCTTTTGCTGGCTGGAGTTGAACATGGCGACTGCGGTCTGAGAAAACGTGAACTTGAGCAAAAAGAGTGTTTATTTGGGTCTGGTGGTGCTAAGACTTCCCTTATTTTCACCCCTAAATCGTCTCTAGACATCATTATCGTGTTTAATAATGTGCTCTTTCTCTTCACAGCCCCACATTCCCCGACTGACCACACCAGGTCAATCACACAAGATGTCTGGCAAAATAACAAAAGAAGATATGGAGGAGATGAGGGAGATATTCAGCAAAATTGGTGAGTTAAACTATTACCATCAGTGATTATTCAAGGGATTAAAGTGCTGTTTTCAATACGTTTCCTTCAGGGTAATACGTTTTTTTAATCTAATCTAATCTAACTGCTATTGGTGGCAGATTTTAGAATGAGGTCATGCTTCCATATGGGGGGCAATAACCAGTTTTTTTCCATTCAAGATATGTTATTTGAATAAGAAATATAGAAACTATGAATGCACAAATGTTTGGATCACTTCTATCAGTGACTAGACCTAACTCCCTATAATGCAGTAAAATTTACATTTTATTTTAGCTGCGCCAAATCTGAATTAAATATTATTGTCCTATAGAAAGCTGTGGTGTCATCCAAAACACAGAAATATGGAGTTTATACAGGTGTTTTAATTGTTAGCTTGTCTTTCAGTAAGAAAACTAAGATGGCAGTAATTAATAAATTCTAGTTAAGTTTTTCTCCTGTATTATTACAAAATAGAAATGTCAAGTACAGTACACTAATAATAATAAACATGCCTTCAAAATTGAAACTATTGCCAATGACAACTGTCTTACTTTTTTAGATATCGACGATGACGGCTTCATCTGCGATTATGAACTTAATGAGCTCCTAAAAGAGGCCGGCTGCCCCCTCCCAGGCTACAAAGTGCGAGAGATTATCAACAAACTGGACCGCAACAAGGACAACAAAATCAGCTTTGACGAGTTTTTGTCGGTAAGTAGCAAAATGCAGAGTGCAATTATTAAGTAAGAATATTTTGTTCTTTGCAGTGGAAATAAAGTTTAGTACTTTGGATAAAACTTTTTACCATGTTCTTTAAACTTCTACAAGTATCTTCTGAAAGGAATGGAGTTTGGGTTTAGCTGTTTTACATTTTTAAGTCTTCTGTCAATGCTCAGAACAATCACATTTAGATATTTTCCTCAAATCGTTCAGCCGTACTCTGTACAAATTAACAGTGTGTTGCTGCTACCTGTCCTGAACAGGGGAGGTGGACTGTCTCTCGGGGGAGGGGGAAGTGAGGTCAGCAGAGTGGTGTGAGTTCCAGGATTCAGTTTCAGAGTTGGAGAGGCCAGGCTTTTACTGAAGCGGCTCCTTGTTCAAAGCTCCCACTGACACATCACCAGTGCTGAGTTTCCCTAAAAAAATGCAATGTGCCTGTTCAGCTGGTCGTTATAGAGACATGCTGTGAAAGTGCTTTAACATTATACCTACATTATACCTACCTACTATACCCACTAACTACTTATTATTATACGATTTATGAGATTTACTATGCAATTAGAGCCAAATGTTCAACGCTTGATTGATTTTCATAATCTGGTTGGCCCTAAAAATGGATGTAATGGGACTATTTACTCACTGTCACTGTCTATACAGTACAGTCTCATAAGGACAAATGATTTTTCGTCTCATGTTTCCTACAATGCTACAGTGTTCCACATTTAGTGAAGAGCCCCCTTCTGGTGGACTGAAGCTGATTTTGCTCATATAAAGTATCATTCTTCTTTTTTTTTCTTGCTTATGTCCGAAAAGTGCATGCAAACAGTTGTTTTAATTGATCAGCTTAAATTTCTGCTTTTCATGAAAAATGTCATGGTCATGTATGGTTTGTACCTTGCTCAGTTCCATTGATTTTTTTTGAGCAAATGCCAGCAAACCTGTGCCACCCATATGTAACAAATGCACTTTTCAAAATGCATGTTGTTTCTGATTCAGTCTGTTTATCCTGTATGTGTGACTAACTGTAGTCAACTCATTTCTCTATAAGCACATTGTATTTGCTGCTGTGTGCCCTTGTGTGTTTTTGTTTTAAAGTGTGCTGTGCTCTTTAAACACTGCGTTGTATTTGAATGGCTCATTGTGGTTTAATGCCCACGGCAGTGGCTTTTGGAGCTTAGGTCACTGCGATAAACTCACATGCAGGAAATATCAGAGGCATTACCAAGAATACATATTGTGGAGACAGCGTTGAAACACAGTGCTAATGCATTATTATGGGGGCAAGTCAAAATAAACATCTTGATATTTGTTCTCACTTTAAATGCTTTTAGAGCACAGTAGCCATTAGGGAATGTCAGAATGCTGGGTGGAGATTTGACAACGGTTGTGTTAAGAATATATCTTGACGGTTGTGACTTTTAATTAAATTTTTCATTTGCATGTGGCTCGAAACTTGTTTGTTGCTGCTGTGTCTGTAGAATTGACTTGATTAGTTAAGTTTGCTTAATAAGGGACTGAGAATAAAGTTAGATTTGTACAAAGAAAAAAATATATATTCTCATATTGACAAAGCTATAATCACTGTATTAACTGTATTGTAACTGACAGAAAACTTTTTGATGTTTTAGATTATCCAGGAACATAAGAGCACCCAAGTGGCAAAGACATTCCGTAAGGCCATCAACAGAAAAGAGGGGATCCTGGCCATCGGGGGCACCTCAGAGCTGTCGAGTGAGGGCACCCAGCACTCCTACTCTGGTGAGTCACTGTGTGGGCAGACAGGGGCCACTCTGTTTCATGTGCTTTGTTTCCTCATTATAAAGGACTCCATGGCTGACACAGAATGAGTCAGTACAATTTCTGCTGTTCTACACAAAGGCATGTCACAGTCACCATATAAAATTTTAGTGTTACGATTATTGGGAGAAGAGATATCACAACATTCATGTCCATCAACATTGTTCTTATAGATTCCACCATTTATCTCCTGTGTGACCAGCTTTTTGAAAGTAAAGTTAATGAGCCATAAACAGTCAGTTAAAAAGCATATGTGTAGGTTTATTTTTTTTGCAGTTTAGATCAAATTGAAATTAAATTAAATTTGCTTCTAAAATTTTGATTTTGTAGTTCTCTTACAATTTTATACTTATGCTTGTGCACATTTTGCAGAGGAGGAAAGATTTGCCTTTGTAAACTGGATTAACTCTGCTCTGGAAAAAGACCCGGACTGTAAACATGTGCTGCCCATGGATCCTAACACAGATGCCCTGTTCACATCTCTCGGAGATGGTATTGTCCTCTGGTGAGTGTTGGTCTTTCCACTGACTTCCAGCAACACACTTTACCAACTAGATTATAAGCATTTTTATTTTCTTTTTTTTCATTTTGCAGTAAAATGATCAACTTGTCCGTGCCAGACACCATTGATGAAAGGACCATAAACAAAAAGAAGCTAACCCATTTTACGACACAGGTTTGCTGGAAATAATATTGTTATTGTTACCAGTGTTATCACAGTTAAACATATACATTTTATTTATATTTTTTTACCTTGCAGGAGAACCTTAATCTGGCTTTGAATTCTGCTTCGGCCATTGGTTGTCATGTCGTAAACATTGGTGCTATGGACCTAAGAGAAGGAAAGCCTCACCTGGTGCTGGGACTTCTTTGGCAAATTATTAAAATCGGCCTGTTTGCTGACATTGAACTCAGTAGGAATGAAGGTGAAGGGCACATTATGTGTGCTATATATTATACTCCTGCTTCAATACTGATTGTTTGTAAGATTTAAGTGACTGAGTATTTTGTTAATATAACAGCCTTGGCTGCTTTGCTGAGAGACGGAGAAACCCTGGAGGACCTGATGAAGCTGTCTCCAGAAGAGCTGCTCCTTCGCTGGGCAAACTATCATCTAGAAAATGCAGGATATCAGAAAATCAACAACTTCAGCTCTGACATAAAGGTTAATAATTTTTTTTTATGTAATTGAGGAAAGGGCTCTGAGAGAAAGTTATAACATGACTGTAAATGAGAATTAACTAATTCTTCAAAGCATGAATGTAGTGTAGTGTAGTCACCAGGAGTGGTTCTAAATGAATATTGTCATTGTTTTTTATAATATAAAGTGCATTATTTCATGTTTTAGGACTCCAGAGCATATTTCCACCTCCTGAACCAGATCTCTCCAAAAGGTACAGAGGAGGACCAGCCGCGCATCGACATCAACATGTCCGGCTACAGTGTAAGCCTCACAGTGTTTCACTTGCGGTGTTTCACTCGCGGTGTTTCACTCGCGGTGTTTCACTCACAGTGTTTCACATGGACACAGTTGCTCAGTGTCTAAGCACACATGTCCTGTGTTTTTAGGAGAAGGACGACCTGAAAAGAGCCGAGGCCATGCTGCAGCAGGCCGACCGCCTCGACTGTCGACAGTTTGTCACGCCTGCTGACGTCGTGAGTGGAAACCCCAAACTCAACCTCGCTTTTGTGGCCAATCTCTTCAACAAATACCCTGCTCTCACCAAACCAGAGAATGAGGACATTGACTGGGGACTGCTGGAAGGTATGTCTAGGACAGTTTTCTATGTATATGTAATACAATACAATTTAGAAATGTAATTCAAGTTGTTATTTGCACATAAAAATACATTTGCTATTTGTTTTTGTATCATATTGATTTTGGCTATGTTCAAAATCAAGATCAACCATATTTTGTCTGCTTATAGAGCTGTTTTATTTTAAGTATAGAGTAATGTAACTGTTTGACTGTTGTTACTAAAATCCCATGATGCCTTGCTCTGTAGGTGAGACGAGAGAAGAGAGAACATTTAGAAACTGGATGAACTCACTGGGAGTGAACCCATCTGTCAACCATCTATATGTGTATGTTCCACACAATTGCATTGAATGTGGTATTGTTAATTAATTCATGATTGATTGATTAAATAATGCATTTGTTTGTACCATTTTAGAGACCTACAGGACGCAATGGTCATCCTTCAGCTTTATGAGAAAATTAAAGTGCCAGTAGACTGGAATAATAAGGTTAACAAACCGCCTTATCCCAAACTGGGAACGAACATGAAAAAGGTAACAAATGTGAAACCTTTGGAAAAAGGTTAAAAAAAAGGTTCTGCATTTTTTAACCAAATTGTTTTTGTCTATAGTTAGAAAATTGTAACTATGCAGTGGAGCTTGGAAAAACAGCCAAGTTTTCTCTTGTTGGCATCGGCGGGCAGGACCTGAACGATGGCAACGCAACCCTGACTCTGGCAGTAGTGTGGCAGCTCATGAGAAGGTGAACTACTGTTTACTTGACCTGTGCTTTAGGGCATTTGCACTACAAGCAATTTAAACACTTCAACAAATATTCACTATTAGCTGTATAGACGATAATTAATCTATAGGTTTATTGTTTCTGCTCTAGATATACGCTGAATGTATTAGAGAACCTTGGAGATGGGCAAAAAGTTGATGATAACATTATTATAAACTGGGTAAATACAACATTAGCTGGGGCCGGAAAATCTTCCAAGATCTCAAGCTTTAAGGTAAACCGACTTGACACATTTTTGTTCTGAAATGTGTTATGTCCCCTCCTGTTTTAAGGCTAAATGAATTGTGTTTAATTCCATATTTAGGATAAGGAGATCAGCAGCAGTTTGGCAGTACTGGAATTAATAGATGCCATTCAACCAGGCAGCGTAAACTTTGACTTGGTAAAAACAGGATCCCTGTCTGAAGATGACAAACTGGAAAATGCCAAGTAAGTTGGTTCATAATTTTTACTTTACATCATTTGCACATAGATACAGAAGATTTTACTAATTAGTTAACCTGGTCATTTTTTCTTGTATGCCTTAGTAGCTAATGGCATCCACACCATTTACTTGAAACCAATTATTTCCTTGTTCATGTTCTGCTGTGGAATTTGTGTTAAAATGAGCTGACCTCTGTTTCTTAGATATGCAGTCTCCATGGCGAGGAAGATTGGTGCCCGAGTATATGCTCTCCCCGAGGACCTTGTGGAGGTTAAACCTAAAATGGTGATGACAGTTTTCGCCTGCTTGATGGGACGAGGCATGAATCACGTCTAAGCATCTCATCACTGTGACTCTTAAAACTAAACCACAACAAGCCATTAGCATTTTGAAAGCTCTCCCCCGTTGAAGGAATGTCTTTTTTTAAAAGGCTGACTGTGTCACATGGTCTAAAATTCTAAATTAGTTACCGTGTTTACCGAAGAATAATGTTCTGTCCAATGTAAAGTTGACCACTCTCTAAAGGGACAAATGTCTGAAGATAACTGGTTATTTTTCATTATGCAAGTCTTAAATAATGTACAATGCTGTTTTGTAAAATGATGGTATTGTATATCTAGCTGCAAGCTTGTTTACATATTTTTATGCAGACTGATAAGTAAATATTATTCCTGATTCCTGGCTACACTCAAAAGCCTTCTTAACGTATGCTAGTATCATGTTGGGGTGATTGATTCTTTACCTCATGTACAAGCATGTCTTATTGTAATTCTGAAAGCCATGAGGTCATTTCAGAGCATCATGTTGTCTTGTCTGTTGGGATGTAGTCATTGGTAATGGTTGTTTTGATTGCCTTGATGATGAATTTGTCTTGTATGTTGAAGAGCAGGCTGACTGGACTCTGCTGGCTTATGCTGTGCCTTCTCTTCTCAAAGTCAATTATATTTGCACTTTGAGGATTTATCTTAATATTTTATACTCAACATTACCAAATATAGACAGTAACTTCCTCCCAGGTTGCTTTTGTGATACTCTGACAATGGCCGAATTGTATTTGGTTACATGTTCATGTCTACTCTCAAATGCTTTCCATCTTAACAATAAATATACATCTCAGAATTTGATCATGTATTCTGAATTTACACACAACACCAGCTCAAAGCACTACTTCTCAGTAAAGATGTGTTGAACAAAGTCCTTCTTGTTTGGCTAAATTTGTCAAGCATTTATGTAACATGTGAAATGTTGTGGATATCAATGCAGTAAACCTTTTTCAGATAACGTCCTATGTGTACTAAAGATAAGGACATTCTTTTTAAAGCACATTTTTATTCCTTTTACTGCTGTTTACGTTTTTATCTTTATCACTTCCCTCCTTTTTATGTTCTTCCCCTTTTATGCCGTTTAGTTTGTTCCAATACAGTAAATTGCCTCTTTTTGAACCATCAGCGCCAACAGAATTTAGTTCCTTTTTCACTGACTACTGTGGTATTTGGACGTTCTGTCTGCATGCTTTTGTCTTGGAGCCGACACACAAGGGCCCTTCACATTTGCATTTTAAGCCACTCTGTCTGAATTATGCAGCACCATCTCTTTTCATCCCAGACAAAAGAAGATTAGTAAAGCCATGTTTGACTTGAAAGGCATTTTGAAATACTATTGTCCTATTTGTAAATGTAATGTGTGAATTAAATCAAATCTACTTTCTTCTCAGGTTAGACTTGGACAAATCTCATTGATAAACAAGGATCCATGACATTATATTAGGTTCTCCTTTAGACGAGATAAAGATTAGTTGTTATACAGTAGTGTGGAGTATAGAATAAATATATTTCTATATCAGTCACTGTGGGAGCAGAGCAATAAGAGCCTGTTGGTCTTATCTGTCCCTGTTTGTCCAGTTTGTCCAGTGTCCTCTTGTCTTTCAATGTGTCCCTAAAGAACATAAAATCAAATGAGACAAGTTGTGCTAGCCTAGGAACTGTATGAGGTCCTCCCAGGAGCTGTTCAAAGCGCACATCTGCCTCCTCAAAACCCTACATTTCCCAGAGTGCTCCTGTGCCGCTCCTCTCCCCCACGCCCCACGGGCCTCTCGAGTGTCTCTGGATACGCCTCAGTTAAAGCCACAGAGCAAAGACCTCACTCAGGTGAAGCAGAGCCACTCTCCACACACAAAAGTGACTGAAGAGGAGGAGGAGGAGGCAGCGCGACAAGAAGATGATCCACATAACGCGCAGAAATGTTTGACGCGTGATACGAGCAGGATCCTGCGTCCCGGGGTGGAGACAACAGGTGGATACGCGGGAAAGATGCGCTTGTTTTCAGAGATGGAAAGTCTGTGAGTGACTAAAGGAGGGTCAAGGTAAGAAACTTTTTTATTTTAATGTAGCTAGAGTAGGTGATATTATGTGTTATTTAGAATTAAACAGCCACACTGAGTTACAGGCCGCTAATGATGCCAGGCCTAATCCTGAATAAAAGAGGTTGCATAAGGGTCAGTGAGGGCATCTGATATAAACCAATTTAATATGAAAATAACTGGGAAATAACTCACAAACTACAACTAGCAAACTACAAAAAGTAATTATCTTGGTTGCAAGTGGACACATATTTCTGTTCCAGTTTTCCTCTGTTCGTTACCATTAATAGGCCTCATTAAACAAAAAAAAAATCATCTGGTTTTAGGCTATGTTTATGTCATTCTTTCTCTATAATGTAAAACCTTTATCAATAACTAATTCAAAATACTGGTTCAGTTATAAAAGCCCTTTTAAACGCCGCGTTATGGGTAAATGGCTGTTACGCACGGAGCTCGGGGCTGCAGCGCGCGGTTTCCTAGTGAGGACGCTCCGGGGGGAGAGCAGCTGATTGGCTCGCTGCCTCTGCATCTGAGTGTTTTCACTAATGATCCACCAATTAGTCACACACAGTGGTAACAGTTGTCTAAACAGCTCATAATCAGTCGGCTGTATAGATGTGTGTTATTAGAGCATGTCTTTAATGCATCTGAAATCACTGTAGTTTATTGTTTTAGTAATTTAGCAAGTCACCACAACAATTACTTTGTGCTGAAGGGATGGAGCAGACAGTCCCTTTGGTCCTTACTGGTCCCCAGACTATCATCTTCCATACACACCACAAACATAGAGATTCTCTGTTTAAAACACTGTCTTTTCTGACTCAGGGCTGGTCAATAAGGTAATAAAAATGTAATTATGATCTCATTCTCATGATGATATGTGATTTTGATGAAATCACCATAGAATGATTCACAAACTTTTTCTTGAATGCAACTACAGTCTCCCATCCACTACTCTTATTGGTCAGTTTGTGTTCAAACAATTGAAATTAAATGTGAACTTTTAGAAGAGGCAGATGGCTTAGTTTTACATGAAAAGTTATAAAACCGTAATCATAATCTGATTACAAAGAAATTCTGTTCTTAAATGTGCACTATGTAACTTTTCTAATTCAGTGTCCACCACCCGCCCTGCTCCATGAAAATATAAGTTCTATGCCTAAAATGGCATTGAACAGTACAAAGCCAAGTTACAATATCCACAGAGAAGCAATAAAACATGTACATACATTTAATGCCACAATGTGTAACACTCCAGGGAAAGTAATAGTGTCTCCATGGAGACAAGTACTTTATGTGAGGAACCCCCACATAGAAACATTTTGCCATATCAAACGCCCCACACCTGATGCATAGTTAAATCATATGTTACTCAGGGCGCTGTAACATGACTGACTGTAGATGAAGATGACAGGCCAGGCAGCGGAGAGGGACCGGTCGCCCCATAACCTGTCCGTCAAAACCACTTTGGATGATGAGATCGAACGAGCAGAGAGCATCCTCAGCAGGTGAAGTTTTGATTAAGAATATGTAGAAAGAACTTGAAATATGATTTGAAACTATGCAGTAGATATAAGCCACATATTTTCCATGTTTTCAGGGTGCCGTCGGTCTGTGATGACACCTGCTCAGAGCTGCAAAGGGTGGCAGCTCTGGACCCACACGGAGGCCAGTCCAGAAATTCTTTTCAAAGGAGAGGAGCTGTCTCAAGGTAATGCTAAGATACACTAATAATGCCAAAAATAAAAACTAAAAATGCCTGTCTGAAGTAGGGGTGGATAGGTTACGATATTCAGACAATGTCAATCCAAAAGAAATGTATTTATTTAAGTATAAGTATCAGACAAATCAAATGTGAAACCATTGTCAAATTATTTAACAATATTTCCAATATTTTGATATAGGCCAACAGTCAGCCTGTAATGTGGATGTAGTCGGAATACAGTGATACTAACTTTTTCCAGCCTTAGTATTGTGTTTGTTGAATTGGGTCATTTTAAAACAACTTGATATTGCTTAATTGACAATATTTATTGACAAGCTCCTGAAAAGGAAATACAGTGTAGTAAATTGTGCTCACAGACTATACATGG
Organism: Scartelaos histophorus; assembly: GCA_000787155.1. Classification (NCBI taxonomy): domain Eukaryota; kingdom Metazoa; phylum Chordata; class Actinopteri; order Gobiiformes; family Gobiidae; genus Scartelaos; species Scartelaos histophorus. The sequence goes on along the minus strand of KN512824.1, from coordinate 59,657 downwards.
TTGATAATTGCTACACAAGTCACACATAGGACATAATGAACTCCCTGTATCCGATGTTTGTTTTAGACTAGTGAACCTTGTGGTGCGACTCCGGGAATGGGCCCACAGAAGTCTTTTAGAGGAAGAGGAGCGGCCAGACTCCTTCCTGGAGCGTTTCCGAGGTCCTGAATTCAGAACAGCTCCAAGCCGCAGCAGCAACAACGCACAAGAGGGCAGTGACGACCCCAAAAGCATCATCAAGTACGGTTCATCTCATTTCATATTGGAGATATTGGAGATAGGAATGGTACATTATCATTGATAATCCAGATACTGGATTATTATGGTTACATCAGAACATAGTTTTTTATTTTATGTCTAATGGAAATAATGAAGAGAGATTATGTAACTTAAAAGTAAATGTAAACCATGTCTTAACTTATTTTATTCCATTGAAAGGTATTGCATTCTCACTGTGACCGGGCTTGCATATCCACAATCCTGACTCTTATTTAACCTAATGCTTCAAGAGAGTTCAAAAATATACTTTTTAACTTTTTCCATGGCTTACACTATAGAATTTAAAATATTGGTTACAGCCAACACTTTTTTAAACATTTCACCCACTGTATCTTTCTCTTTTTAGGCGAAAATGGGACTTGTTTGTGGTGTCTCCATCTGACAATGCTTACTACCGCTGGCTGTTTGTTATCGCCACTGCTGTCTTATACAACTGGTTTCTTGTAGTAGCCAGGTAATGAATGTAAAATGATTACACCCAGAGACTGGATATAATAGCCAATCTCTCGTGTTCACTTCCATCCACAGGGCTTGCTTTGATATGTTACAAGTGGATAATTATGTCTGCTGGCTGGTGCTGGACTACCTCTCTGACACTGTGTACTTGATGGACACTTGTGTTCGCCTCCGCACAGGTAAAGCTGATGAAAATGCACCATCTGGTTTGGAGTAATATGCCTGTAAGGATTTGCCAATAAAGTCCTCAGTGCTTTAAATCAAAAGGAGGTCAAAGCTAAAACACATCTGGACTTGGAAACTGACAATAGCAACAGTAGCAAAAACAATACTAAAGTGAATAGACTGTGATACACTTAAGCCAGTTACTATATTTATTTCAAAATGGGATATATTGTGTAAAATGGGCCTTTATGGTATGTTATAGCATCTTCTTATATAAATAATCATATAAATGCATGCATGTTAACTCAAATTTGCATTTCCTTAGGTTTTCTGGAACAAGGCCTGTTGGTGAAGGACCATGCAAAGCTTCGGGACAGTTATGTTCACACATTGCAGTTTAAGTTGGACGTGTTGTCTATACTGCCCACAGACCTGGCCTACATCGCCACTGGAATACACACCCCCCAGCTCCGTTTCAACCGTCTGCTTCGTTTCCCCCGAATGTTTGAGTTCTTCGACCGCACAGAAACCCGCACTAACTATCCCAACATCTTTCGCATCTGTAATCTGGTGCTCTACATCCTGGTCATCATCCACTGGAATGCTTGCATTTACTACGCCATCTCCAAGTCTTTGGGATTTGGATCAGACTCTTGGGTTTTTCCAAACTCGTCTAAACCGGAGTTTTCCTCTCTCACGCACAGTTATGTCTACTGTCTGTACTGGTCCACCCTCACTCTTACCACTATTGGGGAAATGCCCGCTCCAGTGCGAGATGAAGAGTACTTATTTGTGGTCTTTGATTTTCTTGTTGGTGTTTTAATCTTTGCCACTATTGTTGGAAATGTTGGCTCAATGATAGCCAATATGAATGCTACACGCGCCGAGTTTCAAGCTCGAATTGATGCCATAAAACATTACATGCACTTTCGCAAAGTTAGCAGAGATTTGGAAACACGTGTCATTAAGTGGTTCGATTACCTGTGGACCAATAAAAAAGCAGTCGATGAACAAGAGGTGCTTAAAAACCTTCCCAACAAACTCCGAGCTGAAATTGCCATAAATGTTCACCTTGAAACATTGAAGAAAGTGCGAATTTTCCAAGATTGTGAAGCGGGACTTTTGGTTGAACTTGTCCTCAAACTGCGACCACAAGTCTTCAGTCCTGGTGACTACATTTGCAGGAAAGGTGACATAGGAAAGGAGATGTACATTATAAAGGAGGGTAAACTGGCTGTAGTGGCCGACGATGGAGTCACACAGTACGCCCTCCTCACTGCCGGGAGCTGCTTTGGCGAAATAAGCATTCTCAACATTAAAGGAAGTAAAATGGGAAATCGCCGGACAGCTAATATTCGCAGCTTGGGCTACTCTGATCTCTTCTGCCTCTCTAAAGACGACCTGATGGAGGCAGTGACAGAGTATCCCGATGCAAAAACTGTACTTGAGGAGAGGGGAAAAGAGATTTTAATGAAAGAAGGTCTGTTGGATGAGAACGCAGAAAGTGGTGGTCTGGAGAAAGAGGACACAGAGGACAAAGTGGAAAGACTTGAGACCGGATTAGACACTTTGCAGACTCGATTTGCGCGATTGCTTAATGAATATACACATACACAGCAGAGGTTAAAGCAGAGAATAACTCTACTGGAGAGGCAGCTGAATCAGACGGACTGTGGGGCTGATGACGAGGGGGGCACTTAGACGTCAGTGAGGGGAAGGGTGGGTCACAGAGCAAGACAGGAAAAGGTAACTTAACCAACAAGGTGAGCTTTTTTATCATCAAATCTGAATAAATATATTTAAGTCACATAAAACTGCCACTGCAACTGTTTCGTTAATTCATTTCCTTATGATGAAAAGCTGCCTGAGTTTTGTAAACATGCATAAGCTGGGGATTCACCCTCCTGATGTGTATTGCACATTGGTTCTGTACACCCTGCTCTGGTTGCTCCTCAAGGGAAGCAGTCCAATGAGGATAGTTCTCAGAATTACAAACACTTTTTTCCAGTGAATACAGCTATCCAAATAGTTGACCTGTTTAGACTAATATGTGTTATATATTTCCCTATTTATATACATATACTGGCCTAATATTGAAAAAAAAAAATAATCCTAATTTTTCTTCAGTACTTTTTTCCAGTCTTCTGTACCCATATTTCAAAGCAGAATCTTATTTACATTAACTGTCTTTTTGTCAGACTTTTGCGCAGTTTAAAATTGCACATTTTAGATTATTGTCAATAATATTACATAATTTTATATATATTATAATTATTGTACACTTAAAAGGGAAGCTTTTTGTTGTGTTTGTTTTCATATAAAGTCTTTCTCCATGCTGCACAGAGGGGATTTTCCCGTCTCCCGGCTGCACATTCCAGGATACAACTGAACCACAGGAGAAATGTTGATAAGTGTGTTGAACAATGGCTCTGCTGCAGAGCTGGACATAATAAAAGGAGGTGGTGAGTGCACTGCCTACGGACCTGGAGGAGGGACGAGGAGGCAGAGAGCTCTCCTTACCTGCACTGCATAAAGGAGTCCAATTACATCCTGAATTTGTGAGATAACAGATCTATCTGATTTGGATTCATCCTGTACAGCGTAATATTGACAAAATTGACAACACCCTGTTCATGGCAAGGCTTTTTCATGTAGTTAATTTTAGTGGGGGCTTCAATACAACCAATAAGTGAAAAAAAAATATTTTAAATCTTTTAGTTTCTGTGTATATACCCATCCTGCAAAGCTGCTAACCTGTAAAGAGCAGTGGACAGCTGCGCTGCAGCAGCCAGGGAACCCTCAGATCTGTTTTTATAATCAAGAGTATCCTGGGTGAATGGCCTTCTCCATGTTTTCAATAGATATAATTGATATAATGTATAATAATATATTAGGTATATTTATTTCACACTACTTTAACTAAAAGTCTTTAGATTTAAATACCTTTAAATATCACTTGACTCACTTCATGCCTTGTTGTCAGTTCTTTGCAGCTGGTCAAACAGGTGCGACATTAATCTCCTTCCTTTATAACTACAGTGCACACTCACGGACAACTCAGCCCCACCTTAAACATGCGATCCATGTGACGACTGTTCCCAACAACTGTTGGTACGACTTACGCTTCACCATCAGACATCACAGCAGCCATTAGTATTGCTGGCCTTATTTGTAGTTAAGAAATGCACACATTATTTAATTAAGAAAAAGAACATTTTAATAGATTTCCATATAGTTTATACTTGTTTAAAAGAGTACAAACATATCTTTAAAAGTCCAACATTACCTGCTTCTCACTGATGTCATGATTTCCCCCAGTAACATTTGATTGAATGTGAAAATACAGAGGAAGAGTTACATGTGTTTTTCAGAACTAAATAACTATGTGCTGTTTGTGGCCTGAGTGATTGGCTGAGAGCGTCCATGTGAACTTAATGCTAACGCATCCGCATATGCAGGCTGTGTTTGGGGCCATCCACCCGCTCCAGCTTCTCAAAGTGTTTCCTAGCGTTTCGGATATTGATGAGCGTCGCTGCAGAGGCTGTGGGCAGCAAAATAGGAGCAGGTTTACATCGGGACAGTATGCAAAAGACAGAAATTTTTAAAATCAAATACATGTATTTGATTTTTTCCACTTACGGATGGACGGATCTGACATTATGACCATAACATAAGTGTTAGAGGTAAAAACATCAATAAAGGCTGCAAAGTTGGAGTTCCTAACTTCCATACTTTGGAACGAAGCTGCGAGTTTACTGAAAACAGTAACAACATTGTAAGTGTTCGTGTATGAGGACTGATGAGGTTGTGGTAACTGCACTCACCTGCAACTGAGTTTAAACTGTTTGATAATGTTGCTAATCTTCTCAAACCGATGTGCGTCACGCTGCTCCTTGCACTGATAGTGAGAGATCACCTTTAAAAACAAAAGGACAGAATAATCACAACTATCTTTATGTTCATGTTAATCTATTTGTATATATATATTTATTACTATTAAATATAAAACTATAAATATAATTATTGGATCTAACCAGGAAAGTTGCTCTCTCAAACAGAAGTACTTCATCTGCTTCAATGATCTGAGCAAAGTTTCTCAGATTTGTCTCCAGTTGCTGCACATTGGGGATGAGCTGGTACACTATGCTTGACCATGCCTGACATATATGACATTATTTTCCATCAATATAATCAAGATATATGAAACATTTTTGCCAGAGTAACAGTTGAAGTTTTATAACCTTATAAAGCGTTTCATCCCAGATTGATGTCCTAAAGCATGTGCACGCCAATGGTCTTGACAATCTCTTGAGGTCTTCTTCGCGCTCTTTGAAAATCTGAAGTATAAGGTGTTATAGATTAATTTTGACACAAAGAAAATTACTTTCACTAATACCACTGGTTCAAATGGCTAAAATCAAGCAATACATCATTTCTGGTTATGTGATTGTTTAACACACTGGTAAAACAACTCCATTTAAAACCTCTTTATCACTTTTTCACTTCTTAGTATTGTCAACAGTATTGTCATCACATGATTCATCAGTGCTTATAATCTTAAAACGACAACAGAAAAAAACATATGATTTTTTTAATGGTTGACTCACCAGATCCCGTTGTTCCTCTTGTACCAGGTCCATTTTGTGTACAAGACAGAATACTTTGGCATCAGGGGAGTTTTGCAGAATGGCCTCAAGACATGACTGATAGTAATGCATGTCTTTCTCCAACTCACGGCTCTCAACATCAAATACATAAATGAGAACCTCTACATTTCGGAAAATGTTGTCCCTCTGGCTGGTGAAGTAGTTTTCCATAAATGTGTCCTGCCTGATGAAATGATAAAGGGAAAAATAAGTTTGAAATGCAATCACCTAATATTTTAAAAGCAATATGTTGAGTAGTAGTTTACCCTCCACAGTCCCAAAGGTTTAGAACAAGATTGCCAAGAAATCGTACATGGGAGTGTTCAACGTCAACTGAAACAATAATATAAATTTTAATTGTTAAGGACATAAAACAATCCATCTGTGACTGTTGTGTTTCTTACTTGTGGCTCCAAGCCGCCTTGTATCCCGAGCTATATAATTTGCAAAAATGATGGATCTCATACTGGTCTTCCCAGACCCACTTTTCCCCATCAGTAACACCTGGACACACAGCGTGTTAACAAAAGAATATTGGTTAAGAGAAAAAAAAAAGAATAAAAGTGATGGCAATGACTTCCACATGTTAGTTAGTACATCCATAGTTTCAGTGGGAATTACTACATATACGTGGATAAATGTAAAAAATAAGAATGGAATAATGAAGCGATGGTTGACATTTTTTTTTAAAACAGAAATGGCTGTCATCCTATGTGTCAAATGGCAAGTTGATGCTAATAAATGACACAATAAATTGTTAAGCTTGTAGTGTACCTTTTTCTTCATTGCTGAACCTGACATCCCCGTCAGAAAACACGGTACAAATTATAGGAGCTGCGGGTCAGAAGACTTCAGTGTTTGCAATTCCTCTCTCAGCTGCGGAACAAACATATTTTCATTTTCACCAAGGTGTAAAACGCAAATCTGTCAAATGAAAAACTCTTTAACCCACAGGGTGCAGAAACAGCTATTTAGACATGTGAACACTGGCTGGTACGACAAAACGGTGATACAAACTTAACGATCAATCTGTAACATTTTACTTTCACATGAACATATTAGCTTGCTATGCTAAGTTAGCTAACACGACACCCGTTTGATTTATGTAAGCAAAATGGACAGAACTTCACCTCAAATTCCCAAAGTCCACGTACCCCTCCCGTGTAGAGCTCTTAATCTGTCCAAGCAGCTGAAGACTGTAAAATGATGAAATCTCAGGACTACACTTGTATTAATTACTTCGCAGAAACAGTGAAGGATCAGCTGCTTCCTGTTTACGCCAGAGTCACATGACGGAAGAAGCGCCCCCTCCCCAACCCGCTGCAGCGCTGATATCATCTGTGTAAAACTTTAATGCGATTAAGCAAAGTATTGTTGACATGACTGGGTACGAACCTTACTTCTTAAATATTGTTAAGCTTGTTAAAGAAATATTTACGTGGAGAATAAAGTCACTTGGGACGAGTTTTAGTCGCTCCCCTCGTGCCCCATACACCGTGCAGCTCCGAAAAAGCGATTTTATTACAGAAAACACCAAAGAAAGCACTAATGAGTAACAGGGTCATATCAAAACATACCAAGTCAATCACTGTGGGACACATGCTTCCCAATAAAACAGCAGATAAGCGCCGTAACTTGTAAAGTAGTGTAACCACCAAGCTATAGAGCAATACAAGAGCCAAATGCTCGATTGCACATTAATAAACATAAACATTATCTATCAATCAATATCATCATTAATTACCCAATGCCACGTGACTCAGTCAAACAGCGGAAGTGAGCTGCATTACGCTCGTGGATAACATAAAATAAAATAAAAATTAACTGTAACTGTCTGTAATCGGGGCTCTGATTTCACTCACATGTATCAGAGTTGTTTTCATTTTCTTTATTTTGGTTAATCCAGTTTTACCATTAAGTTCCTCTTCACCCTTGTCTCCAAATGACTTCCTTTCAAAATTCGGAATATATTTGTTTAAACCATAGACTGTATATATAAATTGTATATAAATTGTATTCTCTTTATATTCTGTATACAGTCTATTGTTGACACACTCACTGTTGGTGAGTTTCAGATTACATCACAGCATTAGAACAGTGTTATTTAATACAGAGGGGGCAGGTAAAATTAATATAGTTAAAAAGCAGTTTTTTCTTGCCATACCGTGAGTTCGTGAGTCTAGAGTAGAAATGTTCAGGTCCAATAGTTTACAGTTTTCAGGCAAGTCTTTAGATTTTCTAAATCTGTTTAGGTATTCATGAGTGTAGCTAATTCACTCAAGAACATATTAGCATAATTCATCAATTTAACACAGTTGGAGGATTCACTTGCTACAGTCTATGCTTGCAACATTATATTACTGTATAATTGTGTAAAATATGTTGTAGGATTTTTTGTTTAAAAATACCACTTATAGTATTTTACTGTCAATTATCTCAAATGTATGTGAAAAAATAGCAACGTCAGAAACATATTATAAAATTTTTATTAGCTACTTATTTTCCCCCCCAAGCATTAACCCTTTACCAAATTCCATGTCACAAGACAGGAATCAGAAAACATTCCAGTAGGTTATTTTAAAAACTTTAGAAATAAAATAATGTGGCAAGAAATGATCAAAGGATAAGTACATATAGCTGAAACATGCTCAAACATGAAAACCTACATAATCGTGAATGGAAATATTTAAAAAATGTATGCTCAGGACTTCTGAGCACACATTTTTGATATCAGCTTTTTGCTTAATAGCATTTTTTTTTTTTTAATGAAAGCTGATCTTATATTCAATATTGCCCACCTCAATAATAAATGTGTAAATTATAACACACAGTCTGATATACAGCGGAACTAGTACAGTATTTACAAGTTACTGAAATAACAGTTCCTTCCAAAACAATATGAACAGGAAAACAAATCAGGCCACAATTTAAAGAAAAAACACACCACCATAACCTGACAAAGACATTAGTATGCTGAGACATGGGAGATTAATGTGAGGTGGTTGGGCGTTTATAATCAGGTAGTGTAGAGTGTGTCAAAGCTTGAAGGTTGCAGTCAAGATTAGTCCACATTTATACTTGATCTCGAAGTCTAGCAAGCCTTTGAGATAGCTCATCCTTAAAAAGAAAATATGCAAATCATAAAAGAAGCCAAGCAATTTCATTGTAAAGTAGATCTATGAAGGACTAGGTACCTGTTCAGCAGAAGCCACACTGGTCCCCACTGATCCAGTCTGGCCCTGGGGAAGCTCCATGTTGAGGTCCAAACTTAAATAATAACCAGATCATCAAAATTATGCATTTTTGTAACTTAAAAAATATAGATTGTGGTGTAAAGTCTTACCCCGCTTCATCTGCCATTTCATGCAGCAGTGATTCCACTTGGTTCTAAAAACAGTAATCATACTTATTTACCTTCTTTAATGTTGATTAAAAATGATAAAATGTTGTGACAAACTGCAAAAATGTACCTGTGGTGTTGTCAGTGTGGTGGTACTGCTCATGGTGTCCTCCATTTGGGCAGTCTGGACATCCAGGGTTTCAAACTGTTGCTCAAACTTGTCCATAAGGCCGGAAATCTAAACACAACAATGCAATATTGCTGTTATTAGTTATTTTAGAACTTCTGTAGAAACAGATTTTGTGTTTGACTTGCCTTTTCCAGGTTCATGCTCTTTAGAGTAGCATCCATACCCTTCACTACACCAGCCATAGATTTTGTGACCTATATAACATTAACAAAAAATTCTGTGGTATATTATATTATATTTTGAATATGTGATTTTTCTTTGTCTTCATCTGTTATTTTATATAGGCTTCAAAACAAAGCATCATAAAGGTCGTTATAACACACTAGTATGAGTACCTGGTTCATTGTAACGGCGCTTTGAACTTTGGCTGCCACAGCATCCACTCGAGCACTCATTCTCAAAAAATTCACAGACTGGTTCTTTTGTCGGATGGCATTTTCAGCATGAATTCTGGCTACTTCCATATTCCCTTTCTGAATAGCCTATCAAAAAACAGTATTGACATGTTACCAAATCTGACACTATAAACAGTTCTACTTACTTCTACTTAAGTTCTACTTACTTTTTTGACTTTTGCCTTTTCTGTTTTTTCTTCTTTGTCACATTTTTTGGCATTTCTTTGGAGTTCTTTGGCAGCAAACTTTAAATTAAAAAGATGTTCTGTGGAGTGGAATTAAAGAAAAACACACACTAGACCTGACAATCCTCCCCTTAAACTGTACTGAGACCTTTGCTTGAGTTGTTCTATCAAAAAATCAAAACTTAATCTGCTTTAATTGCCCCTTATTGGCGGTCTGTACATTTTAAAGGTCCTATATTTCGCACAATTGACTCTTGTAAGCTTTTACCCATTTTAAAATGCTATTACCGCCTCAAAAAACATACCTAGAAATTTGTTTTGTTTCATTCACACACAAGGTTGAGTAACTCTTTATTTTTACGCTGTTTACATTCTGAAAATTCTCTGTTCAATCTTGTGATGTCTTGAAGTGGTAGCTTTCAACCTGACAGCTACTTTTTTGTTGTTTGTTTAGTCGAGATTGGCAGTTCCGGGGCTGAAATCATCCATCATCTAGTGAAGGTGTGTTTAAAAACACTGGAGCACTTCCTCTATTACCACATGACATCACAAGGTGGAACAGAGTTTGACAGAAGAACAGTATATACCCTAATATACTCTAAATATGTAGGGTTGGTGCGATAGAACACAACTTCACATGTTTTTTGATATATGATATTATAACAGATCCTAAAATAGCGTAATATAGGCCCTTAACGGATGCCTCCTGGTCCAAGCTGACCAGAGTTGGGTTTCACTCAAGGTTTGTCTCATTCATACAACCATATTTTACGGTAACAGCAAATGGCATAAGCTACCACCATCTATAATCTCAGTCACCTCAAATAAACACTATACAATATCGCCCCCCGCTGTTATCTAATCCCTAAAGCCCCCCTCTCACTCCAAAACTGCGGCCCCACAAATACATTACGTGTTATTCTTCTTAAATCTATTTTTCAGTCAGATTGCCACTCTCTGGGTATGTTATGGATCTATTTTAAAGGTATAAACCTAATAACTGAGTAGCAAGCTCAGTAAAGCTAAGTAAAGGCCTTCGTCTGTAACAATACGTCGTCTTGAAATAATTATATTAATAAGTAAAAAAATGTCAAGTAAATTAGTCGAGCGAAGTGCTAACTTAACTTCTTACGTTTCTATCTTACTTATGACACGCAAAATCAAGAAAGGGACGTTATAAATGTAAGCAGCATCACATATCCATGAGCAGCACACTGTCACCAGACCACAGACAACTGTTTTTCTCACCCATTTTCAAAGGATACGTTCAATTTTAGGCATCTTGATACAGCTGTAAGTGACCTCAAGGGCGTAGAAATCCAATCGTTCAACCAGCTGTAGAAAAAGAACCAAATTAAAGCTGGAATTTCCCAAGTAAACTTCAGTCCTTCGAGCTCCGCTGTTTGTCGTCTTCCGCACTTCCGGGTCTCTCACCAAAATATCAATGACGTCAAGGTCACGTGGTGATGGTATTCTATTCAACGTCACGCGTGATCAGCCCCGCCCTCTGCTGCAAACAAAACATTAAAATGTATTCAACCACCAACTTTAAAATGTTACAGTGATTATACTCAGTTGCAGGTGAAACTTGTTCCCTTTAGAGCCTGTTAATCAGTGCAAACTGAGCGTGGAAGTCGCTTTGTGGGCGGTGGAAGCGCGGTTGATGATTAGATTTACGGTGGATCACGGCGGGGAGAGAGGATGACTCACTCCGTCTGATGTGATGTTCACCCCGCATCAGCTCGGCAGTGCGGTGGCACGCCGTTTTTCATCATATCTCCTTATAGGAGCACAGGAAAATAGTCAGACAAACTTTACAAACTAAATATAGGTCCAAACACACGAGGAAGAAGCTTTTATTGCCAACTTGAGAGGGCACCACTTTGTTGATGAGGAGGCGAAGGCGTCGTGATTTACCGTATATTTCGTGACGCCTTATTGCCATGGAAACAGTGCTGCTGTACTGAGAGGAAACAATCCGTATTAACTTCAACATCAGCCTTTACAAAGAGCTGGAATAAACCTGTTGTACCTGTCACCATTCATCTTCTGCGGCTGGTTTTGAATTGGCTTTTAACGTCACAGCAGGTGAGTTTTTAAGAAAGAATTGGCACTTTTTTAATTGATATGTGAATTATATTTATATAGAATCGTTTTGAGCACAGTATTTTTAGCCAAACATTGCATTAATGATTATTGTAGTTTAGAATGATGACATTTTAGGACTCATTTTGCACACCTGTATTTCAGTATTACAACAACGCACTTTTATCCTAAGTGTTGCATTTCACCGGGGATAGTTCATATGTCATGTCGCATAAGCGTCAGTTCAGGGCTGCGTTTCAGTTGTTTTCTGCTCTGAAAAATCATTGATGCTACATTCAGTAGCTGTATGACTCATATAGTCTTATCTTGCTGCAGGACCAAGGTGATGTAACACAAGAGGTGCACTAGAGGCTGCTGTGGATCACGTTTAACTTTGGTCCACGAGTTTATTGTCGAAAAGTGTATCAGACATGTTTACATATGCTGCACACGCTGTTTACAATGCTGTTCAAGGTCAGGTTGTAGGAAAACAGCTGACTTTTAGAGAACACTGTATAATGACATGACATAAACGATAATTGTCGACTAAATGTTTTTGCACAACTACTAAATACCCATAACCTGACATTATAAACAGCTTATGTCATTCACTTTATCCCTGGAATGTAGGAACAATGTCTGTTTTAGGGCAGTGTTCTGTGAGAGTGCTCTAAAGCTCACTCCTAAATTCAGTGAATGAGTCACATCTGCTCAGTAAGTGCATGTTCACACTCTAAGACCAAAGTGATTTTATTTGACAGACACAGTTATGCCCAATTCTACCAATAATAGAGTGGAAATACCTGGCAGTAGCTTACTTTAAAATGATGTTTTCAATGCATGTCGATCCTGCTAACAAACCCCTGTCAGCAAAAGCACTACATCCCAACACAGACTTCTTAAGGGGCATTGCTATGTGAATAATGCCTCTGCCTTAAATAGTTACATGAAGAAAACATAAAATAGCAAGTAAATATATAAAATATTGTTTGGCAAGCATAGAATGCCAATTGAAAAGGAAACAGTGACTGTTTAGATTTGCCATTTCAAAATGGCTCAGACAAAAGGTCATGAAGGCTGGATGTATGTGTGCCCATGTTTGTTCAGTTCAGTGAATAGTATCTTTTGTTTTTCTTTATCTATCGTTTCAGAGGAGAGGCAGATGGAGCTTCAAACAGAAAAGCGTTTCCAGAACCTGACTGTTGAACAAATTCAGGCTTTGGATAAAGTCTTGACTGAAGTGATTCCCATTTATGGGAGAGGAAACTTCCCCACGCTGCAAGTTCGAGCCAAAGATATAATACGAGTGGTGAAGGACCGTCTGATGGAGCGGGATATCCCTGTTAAAGATATCCGTCTCAATGGTGCCACAGCAAGCCATGTTCTGGTAAGAGACAATGGTTTGGGCTACAAAGATTTAGATATCATTTTTGGTTTGGATTTGCCCAGACAGGAGGACTTCCAAGTGATCAAGGAGGTGGTGCTGAGCAGTCTCCGAGACCTCCTTCCTTGTGGCGTGAACCGGAGAAAGATCACCTGTCTGACCATGAAAGAGGCTTATGTGCAAAAGATGGTGAAAGTGTTCAATGAACATGACAGGTGGAGTCTTATATCTCTATCAAACAACAGGGCCAAAACTGTTGGCCTGAGGTTTGTGAGCTCCCTCCGAAGACATTTTGAGTTCAGTGTCGACTCCTTCCAGATCATTTTAGACCGAATGCTTGAGTCTTATTGGGAAAATGAAAGAAGACAGAATGGACAAATGACAGCATCTGTCAAAAATATGTCTAAAAGTGTTGATGAAAGTAAAGAACAAGAGAAATATTCTGCTGCAGCCAAAGTTGAGATAGATGAGAGAGAGCAGGCCAAGTCATCCGGTGAAGATAATCCCTGTAAAGGACAAACCAAGACAGAGGCTGACGCCAGTAAAAGGGACTGCGAGAAAGAGCAGGTTTTGCTGCCTGAAAACAGTGATGTACATTTGAGTTCTCCCTCAGAAGAAGTGATTGACATAAGAGGTGGTAATTCACAGGAGAACCTTGTGTTATGCAAAGAAAATGTTGAAGACAAATGCCAATTTCATAAAGACTTCCCTTTAGCTTCTTCTTCTAAAGCTCTGTTTGCAGAAGACCTGCTGGTAACGCATTCATGCTTAAAGCTGCAGAGTAATGCAGAGAAGTGTGAATCACTTTCCACTCAGACAACGTCTTTAGAGCAACCAACACAGACTGCCTCAAAGGAAACGGATCACAAAGAGGAGATTTCCCAGTTTAAAGTGAAACCCGTGTTCCAGAAGACAGACGACACAAACACAACTTCAGGCTCAACAAATTCACATCTTGAGTACGCTTTTCCACCACCAGCTAAGAAATCCTGCAGCACTTCACTGGAAATTGTACCACCAGACACTTGCCCTTCTCCTAAATTACAGCGCAAAATGTCCAGAAAATTGATCACTAAACAACAGCTCCCTGAGAAGTGGTCTCTGCTGCCGGACCTGTCAGATCTGACAACACAGCTTTTTCCACCTATTGAAATACCAAAACCACTGCAACAAACACCTGCTTTGATGGACAATGTACAAAATTTAACTACTGAAACTTTAGAAGGTTCAGGCAAAACTCTAATTGTTCCTTTAGATAAAAAAGACGCTGCTGTTCATGAAAGAAGTGCAACTAATGACTTAACTGTGAAGCCCAAACAGTCAAAGAAGCCCCCAGACTTAGAGACTTGTGTAATCGACATGCCCCACTCAGAATCACAGAAACCTGAGCCTTCAGAGCTGGTGCCAGGCACCTTAGGGTCATCTAATCTATGGACAGGGTCATCTATAGAAACCACCATCACTGTGGAGGCAGAGTGCATGTACGGAGACTTCCAACAGGCCCTGCACCACCTCCAAAACCGCCTCATTGCAACCCACCACCCAGAGGAAATCCGGGGAGGTGGGCTGCTCAAATACAGCGACCTGTTAGTCCGAGACTTTCGTCCAGCCAGTGACACAGAGATCAAATCTTTGGAGCGCTACATGTGCTCACGCTTTTTTATAGACTTTCCAGATGTGAGTGAACAACAGCGCAAGATTGAAGCCTATCTTCAGTGCCACTACATCGGCAGTGACGAGGCCAGCAAATATGATTATCTGATGACGCTACGGCGTGTGATTGACGAGAGCACTGTGTGCTTAATGGGCCATGAGAGGCGACAGACTCTGAACATGATTACAGTCCTTGCCTTGAGGGTTTTGGGAGAACAAAACGCCATCCCAAACACTGCAAATGTTACCTGCTTCTACCAGCCTGCTCCATACATGACTGAGCCCATGTACAACAGCTACTTCATTAGCCAGGCCCAGCCGCCCCTCGTCTACCACCCCTACCCTTTACATGTGCACCTGCAATCTGGCCTGGTCTAGCAATAGGGCATCAGTATGGCATGTTGTGACTATACGCATGGTGCACTGCAAATGAGCACACAAATGCACTTAAAGAGCATAGTTTGATGCTTAAAAATATTGCAAAGTCATTGGAGACCAGAGAGTCAGTGGAGCAGGATATACTTTCGAAAAGAAGCAATGGGGTTCACATTGTGAGACAGTTGAAGAGAAATGGAAGGACAGGCGAGGATCTGCTCTATTGCAGCTATGAGTCATGTGATTGCTCTTTATGGCAAAACGTACCTAATATATCTGTTAAATCTTAAAATGATAAGATTTAAATCATGGTATTTTAGTGGGTTTATACCTGTGTAGCTGTTTTGTGAAACAATGTTCTGAGTTCATTGTTATGTGCAGTGGATTTCAGTATGTGACTTTAAAACTCCCTGTCTGGAGATATAGAAACATCAGCAAATATTTCCTGTGGTACTTCCATATTGTCAACACTGTATTTGTAAATGTAAATTAATAGTGAAGGAGGGAGAGAAGGGTGCAATACCAAAACAATGAGTGTTGAAGGCTTCCATCGTCTTTGCTGGATGTGATTTTCCACACATTTAGGTCCCACCTGTTCAGACATAACAGGCTATCTCCTTCCCTAAGGGACGATGTTGTGTAAATTATTTGTTGTAGTTTGCATAAATGTATGTGCCAAAATGTATGTATACATTAGAATAATGTGTTCATGTTTCTCAAAGTGTAGGTATCTAGCTACATGTATTTAGTCTGAAGTAAAAGCAATTGATATGCAGTGTGTGGACTTGAGCACAATGTAACTGCTGTTCTATGTGACATTATAAAAGTTTGAAGTCAAGTAGCTTTAGTATGTAATAATAAAGCCTTTTTTGATGTAATCAATCCTAATCCTGTCCAATAAAACATGTCAAGTTGATTGTGTTCTATTGTCAGTGAAACATTAAAATCTATAACCTGCTTTTGGAGGCGTTCTGTTTGTAAATTCTAACCACCACATGTGGTGTATGTAATACCATAATAATTACACATTTTAAGAATGACCTTTAGCCCTGCGTTTCCCCCATGTATTGATCTACTGTCTGCAGTTTCTAGGTGTGGCGGAGGTGTGCGTCACAGCTCAACCTTGTTTGTTCCCCGTCTGACTCACCCAGCCTTCAGCACGTACATCCAGTTAGAAGTCATAAATGTACAGTCGCATTAACATGGCACTGGCAACTTCCCAGACAGTCCTCAAGATCTCAAAATACAACGATCAAAAACACATGTTAGGAGAAAGTCTATTTATTAAAAAGCACACACCATCAAAACATTGTACATAAAAGACAGTCACATTATCTAATTCCATTTATTGGAGATTATTATTACTAAAGTGATGCTTAGCGGCAGGACTAACAGCAACACAGAATATGCAAGTCTTAAATTGTGGATCTTATTTTGACCACAAGAAACCAGAAACATCAGTAAATGTTGCCAACCAACTTGAAACTACTGCAAATACACATTTAATCTTTAAGACCTTAAGATCCTGACCTCAACATCATTTGGGAGTTCATGATTAGAGCACCAGTATTCAAATGCTGATTTTAAGTTAGACAATTCTCATAACCAGGTGAACTCAAGAAAGTTTGATCATCTTATTGTAAAACACTAGACTGTGCAATAATATGTTACCATTTGAACGTAAAGGAAAAATAAAAGGGGAGTTGGCACAAAATACAAACTACTGTTCAAAGAAAGATGTTTTGAATGGATAGACCTCATGATGTAGTCAAATGCTTTTGCCTTCATACTCAGGCACATGGAGGTTCCTTGTTGGTTCCATTTTTAAACTCTAAGAGACGGTACACATGTACAATTTAAACATTCATAAACAAAAATACAAGATATCAGCTGCCATGTGGATAAATGTGCAAACGTTTTTTTCATCCTAATCCCCAGCATTACCATGAAATTGTATATAAATACAATGTAGAAAATTAAACTAAATGAAATCAAATGTGGAAGAAGGCAGCCCAGAGGAGTCTTTGCTCTGGCTGAAAATCTGCCTAAATGCACCATACATACACCATATTATAAATTTAACCAAGCAAAATTATTTCATTGTAAAGCACCCAATCCAAACATATTATTGTTGAGCCCTGTAAAAGAAAGTTGGACTGTGTGAATACAAAGAGGCTGTAGTTACATTAATAAAAAGGATTTTGTACTTCAAAATCCTAAGTCCACCAAATTGTATTCAACAATCCTTCAAATTGTATCCATAGTTAGTACCACAATCACATACAGAGAAGGCAATGGGGCAAAAAGGAGGCTGATGTGGTCATGAAAACACAAATTGTGACAAAAAACTGACATCAGTCATCTTAATGCTGTACGCGTCTCAAAACTGTGGAAAAAATAATTCTCAAGAATTAAAATATGAGCACCATTTTTGGCATTTGTGAATCCATCTTTGGTGACTAGGAGAGAAAGAGGTCAAAGAACGAGTATGAAGTAGTGAGAGTGTTGTAGGCATAAAAGAAACAGGACAAAGAGGAAGAAGTGGCACTCCTCTCCTGATCGATAAGGCAGAGGTGAGTTGAACAGCAAGTCCAGTCGACCAGGGAAAAATCCTTGGCAACAGATATGAGCACCAGTCATTAGTAGTCTCAGATAAAAACATGTCTCTCTATATATATTTCATATATACACGTGTACAATGCAAAAATCCCTGAATTATTCCTTATTTCAACAAACTTCTTGGAGTTCCTCAATGACCCCCCCACCCCATAAGGTGGCTGACACGGGCCTTTTCAGTCATGCGGCGCACCCGTCCAGAGCGGGACATTCCCAGGTTCAGAGGGTCCTGTTTGGAAGCCTCGTCCTCTGAGTCTCCATCTCTATAAACCACCGTCCTGCGGCCCTGATTTCGTGTGCTCACCCTTTGAGACTTGAGCTGGTTGACCCTGGTGCTTTTGGCTGCTGCTTGAGCCTCAGAGTTGTTGTCATCCTCTTCATCCTCCTCCTCCTCCTCCTCCACTTCTTCTTCCTCTTCTTCCTCCTCTTCCACCTCATTGTCTTCCTCTTGCTCCTCCTCTTCCTCCTCTGGCTCCTCTTCCTCATCGTCATGGTGACTGATAGTTATGGGCTGCAACAATACTTCTTCCTCCTCCTCCTCTTCTTCCTCTTCATCATCATCTTCTTCTTCTTCTTCTTCCTGCACCTGAAGTTGAACTCTGGCTCGTTTTGGCCTCTGATTTGAAGCCTCTTCCTCCTTGTGTCTGCGTTTCCCTGAGAGGACCTCTTTGCCTTTTGCAGAGGGCCGCGCTGACCGGCAGGGGGCCTTGCTATAGTCATGATCACCTCCTTCCACGAACTGCTCCATCTCTGAGTCTGAGCTGTCCGAAGATGATGAAGAGGATGATGAGGATGAAGAAGAGGAGGAGTCTGAAGAGGAGCTATTGGAACCCGAGGCTTCATTGTCTGACTGTTCAACCTGCTGCTCACCTGTCTTTCTGCGCTGGTGGCCTGTCAGACAAAGAAATTATTTAAACATGTAACAATAATGCAACCAAACAACAATAAAATCCTTAATTTCATTCATTTACACATTTTTTATAAAACTGTTAAACATTTCTAATTTAAAAGTGTATGTGACAAACAGACAAAGAGCACTTTTTAGACTACTTTAAATTACTTCTTTTTGCTTTCAAAATTCTCACAAGTATAATTTTTTTTTTAATTCTTCAATTTCAACATCCAAACTTCTAACTGAAGCTCTGAGCTCTTGTTGTGGACAGGACATGCATTGGATACCTGATCTACGCAAGGCTTTGCTGCGAGTTGTTCGAGAGTCTTGGCTTCTGCTGTTGCTACTTGTCCCTGAACTTGGGGAAGACGGTTCAATGTCCACTTCTGCTACAGCTGCAACCAAACAAATGAAAATACAGTTTTAAATAATTAGTCTGACTCTTATTTGAAATGGTGATTTTTAAAATTACAAATCCAAGTAACTACCTTGATGTGATCTTAGTCCAGACTTTATTGAGGACTGGGATTTTTTTGGCTTGGGCCCCTTACTTGATTTGTGCTTCCCTTTAGGACTGAGGAAAAAAGATGAGGTACAACAATATAAAATATATAATGGCTAAACTTGACATTACAAATTTTGTATTGAAATACACTATGTGCTTTAGTTTGGCTCTATTGTGATTAATAAATATGTAAACTTCTTACCTTGGAGAGGGGCTGAGGGTGGGGGAGCCTCCTCCATTTTGCAGTTTGTCTCTGTAACTCTGCCTTTGACGAGTTCTGCGTTCGTTCTGAATTGCTGACTTATAATCAGAGATGATGGAGATGATATTCGTTTCAAAGAAGGCCGATAAACTGATAGTCATGGTGTAAATCTAAACAGAAAAATAATTTACTCAAGTTAAATTATTAAAAAAACAGTACGATTTTAATTGTATTGCTGGAAGTTGTATATGTTAGCTACTTCCTTAGTCACAACTTGCTAGTTACCATGTTTTATTAAAATCTCAAAGTGCACCGTTCGACTCTATAGCCACAGGTGGATTGACAAATAAAACGTTAACCTCTCCAGGTATGCGATTTGTCTTTTCTGTCACTTTCACATAGACATGTCTTACTTTTGATTTCTTGTTTGGTGTGTATGCTCTTGAGTTGCTAAAAATGAGCCGAATGTCTTTAGCAAATTCCATTGGGTTTTCATAATTTCCTGCAAGCAGAGTCTCAGACACAGTACCCAAATCCATAGGAGTGTCAATTATGTCCCGATAGTCCTAAACAGAACAAAGAAATTATGAATAATTAAATATACCACCATGCATTTTATTATTTTATAAATGAAAGTGATAGAGAGCCTTACTGGGTACTCAAATAGATCCACAGGCTGCCTGAAAGGTTCTGAATCAGGAGAAACTGCCATTCGTCGAAGTAACTCTCTGCACTGCGCTCTCCAGACTTTGGGGTCTAGTGCCACCCCACGGGTCTTTTGCTTGTTCTGTAAATTATCATAGCAAAATAATAAAAAATGTCCAACTAGTGCACAGAAAATTAACACACAATAAATATACTGTTCCAGCAATCATGTTTTAAACAATAGGTTGACATAGTAATTATCCTGACATCAATATAGTGGCTCATAACGGCAGCTACTGAAACTTTTACTGAAACGGTCTTACCCGGCATCCTGTAGATGTCCCTGGGGTATCAGAATCCATGTCCACATCAACCTGCATAGTAATAAAGACGGGGATTAACAAAACAACATAAAAACAACTAAACAAGTATAACGTTCATCCTTCTCTTACCTCTCCTTCATCTCCACTGCTGACCTCAAACTTTAATTTGTGATACAGATCGAGGATGTCTGTACAGCTCTGGTCTCTGGTGAAGCAAAAGACACATTAATTGATCAGTTTCATTGATGATCACAAGAAGCATTACTATTTGAATCATTAGAAGCACCTACCCGATGAAATGGAGGAGCACATCAGTCACTATCTTTGCTGCTGCAACTATGGGGCTCTGTGGCTCATTGAAAGTGCGTGCATTATGTTCAATGTAACGTACCTCCCACATTAATGCAGAAATTCGCCTACAACAAAACACATGCAGTTAACAAACCCACTGCTGACTTTGGTTATAGCAATACTGGATTTGTTAATATTTTGTATGTTCTCTGCACCTGTAAAATCGGTTTTCCAGTCTTTTGCGGATGGTGCTGAGGTCAGTCGGGTAAGCCACCACAGTGCAGTACAGAGGATAGACGTGCAGATTTACAGGCGATGCAAAAGCTTTCGCTACATCTATAAAATAAAAGAAGAGCAGATTATTGCAAACAAGACACCTATTCATTTTCATCCTTATGATTGAGAGTGCTGGAGACATACCCAGTGTCAAGAGGTCAACAATGCCTTGTAAAACCCGTTCACACTCTTCATCTCGTGTATGAGCACCCCACTCTCCTTCCTGAGGTTTGTAAAGCAGAGCAGTCAACTCTTCTTCAGCCACTGGTGTGCCATCCCCAACATGCTCTGGCAGTGCAGCTGCGGAGGTAAAAATAACACTGGATGAGTGTCACAATATTTTAAAAATCTATCTGATGTAGCCACCTTATTCTGCTCCACCAACTTTTGTTTCTGACTGCTACAAACTTCCACTATGGTTAGTACTTAGGGTTAAGCACACATCCCATTCATTTGAATGGAGAAATAGAAATGTGTCACTGCTAAAATCGGTCATAAAATTGATTGATTTGTGTAAAATGTCCAATACATCAGCAGGGTGGTCTGAAAACAGTTCTGTAGTCTGTTTATAACTTATTGACTAGTGGAATCACCAGCCAATAGAGTTGCATGAGATCAATAACAGACTAATTTTACTTGCCTTCCTCAGGTATTGGCTCCATGTCCCATGGACTCATCTTCTCGCACTCCCCATTGTCCCATCTGATCAAATAAAACATAAGTTCAAAACACCATACATTTTGGGGATTTCATGATGACATTTTAAGATGAGATAACAAGCCATGTGTTCTCTGCAACAGACTTACTTTACTGCAAAGCACTGAAAAAGACTGTCTGGATACTCCAACTGCAGAGGCTCCTGGTCTTCAATAGTGCCAAACCACCAAGCATCATCAATTATGCTACGGAACCTCATACCTGCACAAGTGAAGGATGCATTTAAAGACATATCACAAGTTAGAACATTTAAAAGATATGGCCTCTCATCAAAAACGTAAACATTAAAATGTCTAACCTGGCTGCCAGTTATGCTCTCGAGCCTCATTGTAAAACTGCTGAAGGACAAGAAAATCAATCACGTCGGGCATGTCATGGTACCTGGGGATAAAACAACAGAAATATCATAATAAAAACAGTTTCACAAGTTTCCTACATAATATCTTAATATCTAGTAAGTGTCATTCAAGCTCACTTTAAAGAGAAAGAGTCATTTGTCATTTTCCCTGAGACCGGATCTAAAAAGGCCAGTTTTAGGCAGCAAAGAGTGGGAGGTCCGACTTCATATTTAATGCCTACTACCTTAACTGATTCCTGGTCCTTAAACAGAAACACACATAGTAAATGTAAAACAAAAGACAGTCATGAAAACAAATACAATTAAAGATGCAGGCACATATTTGCAAATTACCCTGAGGTTAAGTCTGTTCCATGGCTGTTTCTGGGGGTTAATGCTATAGGCCTTAGCCCTGCGGACAGCCCTCACATAGGCCTGATGGCCCTGTTTGAAGTAGATCAGCTACAACACACAAAATGATTGGTTTCAGAACATGACGTGGTTGCTGTGTTTATCCAGTTTCCTATGAATCTTATCCAAACTTGTGCTTACCTCGTCACCCATCTGTGGGACAAAGGGAGACCGCCGTGGGATGGTTTCCATTATCCAAGAGGGTGGAAGCCACTCCTCCGCATTTCGACCACCAAGAGATGATGTTGGTTTCTATAAACACAAAAGGTTTATGTTGTTATATCCTTTGTTAAACTCTTGGATGCCAAGAGTGACAAAAATGGCTTTTTTCACCAACCTGTTTGGTTTGTTTGGGTTTCTTCTGTTCTTCACTGTCCTTTTTGGGCTCAGCATTTTTATCCTCCCCTCCTTCATCATCAGTGCTGCTGTAACCAGCAGGAGGCGCAGGCCTCCTTGATGAGCGTTTTGGCGGCTGGAGGTTGATCCCAGCATCAGCAGTCCAGTCTGAATATTCACTGGATGAGTCACTATGCAAATTGAAAGGAACAAAAGAAAGCAAACTTTGGCCTCTAGTAGTTTTAAGCAAAGTATATATACATAGAAAATGAATTGAATTGAACTCTGAATATAGCAAGAATATATCCATACCTTGAGCTGCTCTCACTTTGCCATTGATCTTCATCAGAAGATGCATCACTAGCATCTCCTTGTTCAGCCGCCTGTTATGTAAAAATATGTCTTAATGATTTGATGGCAATTTCAAGTACTACCTTGGCCTGTATCAGAAATATAATGCTACCTATAACAGAAGCACGGGCAGCTAGGTCTCATACTGATAGTAGATAAAATTCTCCTGCATTAGAACTCCACCATCATGCTCATGCCTCTTCTCTTCAAGTCTTAGGGTATTAAAACTTATTCTATAACACTGCCTTTATTTATTTAATGAGATCAAACCGTGGCACATTTTACCTCTCCATCACTCTCTGATTCGAGTTGGCTGTCAGAAGTTCGACGAGTGCTGGACCTTCGTCTGCTCCCCACACGGCGCACTTGTGCAGAGCGCGTCTGATACGCATGTTTTTGCTTCTGCTTCTTTGTTGGCCGGAGAGAGCGCTGAGATCCCAGGGGCTCAGTCTAGAGAAAGTAAAACCGCAAGTCTATTTTCAGCCAACTGAAAGAATGTGAAAGATAGATGAAACTGATTTATTGTGCATATGAACCTGGGGCTGGAATGGTAAAGGCTTCTTTCGCCGCTCAGCGTTGTACAAGACACACTCCATGTCACCTTTGGCTTGTCTGCACTCCTCTAAAATTCTGATCAAAGCATCCAGGCATTAATCTTTTTAAGCAACACTTTGTTACAGTAAAGTAACACTTTATTACATTATCATTTGCTCACTTATACATTGCTTGCGGCACTTCATTGACCACCACTCTGCGACTCCAGGCCAGTAGGTCCCTTTCGGTGGCCACTTGGCTGCGTAGATTATTGTGCTGCATTTGCCACACCCCATCAACCTGACCACTTCTGCGTGGCTCTGCGGCTGGGGAAGAATCCTCACCTTCTGCTCCTTCATTACCTAAAAGAGCAAAGTTTTATAACAACAAATAACTTTATATAAGCAAAACACTGATCATTGAACAAGTTTAACCTCCTCTCTGGTCCTCGTCTGCTGTGGGCTGTGCATTTTGACGCTCATCTTGTTCATTTTGTAGTTGCCGTATAAGACTGTCCAATATGCTTTCTCCATTTTCTGTTTGTTGGCCAATGACCTGCTCAACTAACTCCCCGTCACCTAAGCAAAATATTTCTGTCAAACACTATAGATATTTGTATGTTGTGACATTATAAAAAAGGCCATTACCATTAGCAACGTAACCAATTTGAGGTATCAGCTGATCCTCTTTGCAGTTTTCCCTTCCTGGTACAAGGCGCTGGTACTGAGGGGGGTGAGGATTTCCATCAACATCGACTAAGAAAGGTGGAGGCATGAGGTGTGGGGCCTGCTGGGTCTGCTCATCCAGGACATAATTATTAGAATCCCGGATAAGTGGTCTGTAGTCTGTATGGAAGAACATCTGGTCTGGAATCTGGAATCAAATAATTTAAGAAATAGTCTTCATTAAAAATAAACCTCAATTTCAGTTGTGTCTTACCTTTTCATAGGATCTACTGCAACCAAAGCCAAAGATGAGCAAATGACCATGTGAGTCAGTGCCGGCAAAATGCTGTCCATCAGCAGAGAACTTGCAGTCATAAATAGCACCATGTCCTTGTCCTTCAATCTATTCACAAAGTACCAAAAGTAAAAGAGGATACAACAAAATAAATCCTACCTAATAAAGATATCTTTATTAGCATTTTGTAGTACCATGTTGAAGAAGTTACGGATCTTCAGTCCCTTTGTAAGGTCCCACATGTAGATGTTCCCATCATGACCAGCAGAGAGTAATATACGGGAGTCAGTGGGGTGGGATTCCAGAACAAAGACTTCATCATCATGGCCCTAAATGGCAAAATAAATATAGTGTAAGGTATTCTTTATTTGATCTTTTCAAAGAACTGGTACAATCACTTACACATAGATTGTGCAGCAGTTGCCCAGTAGTTGCGTTCCACACTTTGAGCAGGTAATTGGACACAGCTGTGATGACTGTACGATCTGCCCGGTCCCAGGCCACCATTGTCACCACAAGTTTAACTTTTTCCTCTCCATTAGATGCACTACTCCTGCAAAGTACATTGTAATGTTTTGCTAATTTACACTCACATTTTCAATTAACAATCAAATGCAACTTCACAAACCCTGGCATCTTAGTGGTCATGTCTAAAGTAATGCTCTTCCACTCCTGTTGCTGATAATGCCATATTCTGGCTGTGCCATCACGACTGCCACTTACAAATCTGAGACTGAAGACAAGAGCACAGTTAGCACATTTAGCATCACCAATGCATGATCATGTAAAACAGAGCATACACACCTGTCACTGTTATTGCTGAATTGCACTACAACAACTTTGTCCTGTAGAGAGAGATTAAAACAAGCATTAATGCATGATAAAACTAAGTATTGGCAAACCTAAATAAACTTACTGTATGACCATCAATTTCAGACACTTTTGTGGGAGTTTCAGCCCCAAGGTAGTAGATTCTGACCATATGATCAGTGCCACCAGTTGCCATAAACATACCCCCTATAAAAAGAAAAGACAATGTAGGTGGTTTGCAAAAACAAACACTCTGCATGTTTTATTTTTTATGTATTTCCAGGTACAATTCTATATGAGCTTGGGGTGAGTATTGCCAAGAACCTCAAAATAAGATATGCATCCTAGAACGTGCATATGCCTAAAAAAGGTTCTAAAAATTTAAAGTGACGATTTTCTTGTGCTTGGTGTGCTTGGAATGCTTTGGAATTTTATGTTCATTGATTTATTATATTGATAATTTTTTAGCCCTATAGCTTAAGCCTCCATATAACAGCACGTAAACTGTTGGTGTCATTGTTTAAAAGTATAGCATCTCTTTATATGCCGGTTGCCATCACAATATATACTGCTCTATTAATATTTTGAGTACAGTTATTGTACAAGCCCTTAAATGATTGGGAGTAGGATTTACTTACCACCACTGAAAGAAGATGTGGACACCTGCACACCTGGACGGGAACGTTCAAATTTGGTTGGCTGATCACTAAAAGGAGGAAATTATTAGAAATCAAGATTTTCTATAAATTATTACTTATTATATTGTGTTATTATCTTTAGTGGTTACTTGAATTTTAGGGTTTCCGAATGCCACTTCCAAAAACACACCATGCCATCTGCACCTGTAGATGCAAGGTACCTCATTGGTCCTTTAACAGCAGGGCAAAACTGTGTGATGGAAATAATTAGTAGTTATTGACATCAAACTTAACTCTGTACAATAAAAGGCATACTCACTTGTATAGCGGTAATGGAGGCCTGGTGAGCCTGTAAAACAGATATGGGGGCACATGTCCGGAGACACCACACTCTTATGACCTTATCACAGCTGGCTGAGGCCAGCAGAGTATTCTCATAGTTGACCGTCATATCACAAATTTCTGCAGAGTGCCCTCGAAGTGTTGTCAATAGACGGCCATCCTCAGTAGCCCAGATTTTCACAAGGCAGTCATCTGAACCCTAAGATACGAAGATAGTGTAAATAAATATATAAAGGACTCAATATAACTAGCCTAACAGCATGTCACACAGATAATGAGAGCAATAATCTTACCGTGAATATCCGATGACCAGTGCGATCAAAGGCTATACAGTAAACAGACGAGAGGTGTCCTAGAATGCGCTTGTGAATCTTCATGTGTTGATATGATGAAGATGGGAAGGCCTGACTAAATCGAGCAACTCCGGTGGCCTGACGAGCCCCCACAATAGACACTAGTGATAAAAAACATTTAACAATTAATTTTTAAACTATCAGGTATAATGCAACAAATAGAGGCTATACACACCAACATTAGGAGCAGCTCCATTGACCACAGGAGGTTCTGGAGGCCTGCCTCGATGAAGAGCGGCAACTGCAGAGCCACTACAGACTTTGTGGCTACAACCTACATTTAACAATAAACCAACACACAATCAACACAAATGCTAAAATAAAAAAGCTTCAACTCAAGAGGAACATTAAAATCTGCTGACTTTTGGTGCGAAGCAAGGATTGTTTTCCAAGGCCAAGGAGAGTTTGGACACCTGGGACACTAGGCGGGATTTCCTTCTCTATAAGAGGGCCAATTCTTTTGCAGATCTGTAGCAAATAATCATTGGGAATGTGTTGATTCAGAATCACCTAGAAATGAAAGACAAAATGAATACTTTTTACAAAAAAATGTTATAGTTTAAAAATATATCTGTTATAACAAAAATCCCGGTGACACAGAGTAAAGCAAGGGGAGGATCAGCAAACAGAAAGTGTCAAATCACAAAGCTAAAAAAAATGACTTCCGGAAGAATCTGTGATCTGATTGGCTGAAAAATATATTGAAAGGACCCCGAGTCGGTTTCAGCCAATGGTAACATGCCTCAGTCCATTTTCTCCGCCCCTGGACTACACAAAAGCAACGGCGAATCTATTATGAAGAGGCCTATACAAAAATTCAACTAATTTGATTTATAAACGAAAAAAATCACTGACACCATGTCAATTGTTAACGATTAGTTGCATAATTGTACAGCAGAACATATGTTTCAAAAGAAGTGAAGATAACATCATTTGTTGGCACTACGCTAATTTATATTTAATACACCTACCCAATCTTCAAAGTTGCGTTTGTATTTCTTCCCGTCCCAACTCCATCGCTCTGGAATCAACTAAAGTATAAAAGACAATTTTACAAAAATTACAACACGTCTATCGGTCACCGACTCCACGGCGCGGTTTCATTTGACTATAAATACAGATAAAAGAAGAATTTTCTAGTGTTGACAACTTTGACATAATTACGGAAGCCACACATGAGAATAAAAAGAGAAAGGTGCAGCTGAAGTTACCTCATACTCCTCCAGCTCCTCGACCAGAATCTAACAACACAGACACGGTTAGCATTAGCATGATCGGCTAGCTCCTCTAATATTGTACATTATTAACTACAGTGCGACTTTTCCTTGTTACCTGTGCTGATTTTTTACATGGTCCGGACTGCAGGAATCTGGCAATGAGGTAATAAAGTTCTGGAAAGACAAAAGTGAATATTACTTTGTTATGGCTCGTTGTGCTAACTTCGGCTACCCCCTTCGGCTCTGCTTGTCTACTTAGCTTGTAAGCCAAGGCAAGTAATTACTGTAGCGAAATGAGTATATGCATATACGTGTATTTTTGTGCTTACCCGCTTCGATTTGTGAACATTGGTCTCGGGCCATGACTTGATAAGGGGCGACATTAAAGCAGCAGATGCCGTAGCCCACTCTTTAGCCACCGGCTAGCTAGCTGTGTGTTTAGCTAAAACAAGCTAAGAGAGTGGCCTCCTCCTTTCTCAAGTTGTGCAGCCTATAGAGGAGGTGCAGCGCCCCCCAGCGAACACTGTTCTTAACATAAGTCTAAAACCAGTGCACTAAACTCTATGTACATAGATGTGTGTTTACCAATTAAATTAAACATGTCTGTCTACAAAACATGTGCTTTATTGGTTCCTTTTGTGTTTGTCTTTTCAAACTTTAGCGCCCAGCCAATAGTTTACTACAGACCGATAGGCACCAGGTGGGCTCGAGGTGAGGACAAACTCATGTGGGACTGTATCCACTCATTATGTCTCCCTTAAAATTGTGCATGTGATGCCTCCTCACATACATCACCACATGGACTGTTTTATTCAAACTGAATATCAGTGTCAATTCAAAATGCTATTTCGACATTCATTTTAAAGTTAATGTCAAATTCATGTGCTAGGTTAACGTACAGGTTACAATTTCAATTAATCAATTTAATGGAAAGGAATATTGTACTGACAAATAACATATTGTAAGATTCAGTCATTTTGTGACGTTGGCTCGGGATTGTATGTATTTATTCAGTGTAATAGTGTAAGGCAATTATAATTAATTTTGCTGGTGTCAGTTCATAATGTCAATGCAGATGATAATGTTTACAACCCTTCTGCCACACAACCTTAATTCACGTTTATGTGAAGTCAATCTCACATCTAACCATTAAGCATTATTATCAAAATTATGATCATATTATCTTTTACACTTAAAACGTTAAAACTTTGCTGTGTGGAAATATGGTTAAAACATACAGTCTATGGCTGGAAGGTCTGAACATTTGGGGCCTGGGTTGGTTAACCCCTTACTGGGATTCACAAACGTGTTTCAATACTAGAACAGGATTTGGGAAATCTTCAGCTGAGATACTCTTCATAGCCGATGGGTGACGCTGTTGCATTTCATTAGTTTGTTCATACAGATTTTGATTTTTATATTTACAGAATATGTTTAAACATTTGCACACGGCTAGATTATTACTATAGTCTTCAAAGATGGCCTTACCAAATTCTGGTTCTCTATGGTCATATAGATAATATATAATTATATGAGAAGTTTTAGCCCTGCTGTCACTCAGGGCCGTGCCGCGTCATCTGGCGGGCGGGGCTTGTGCTGTGGACGCGCACCGCAATCTGTCCTACAGCGTCACCGGGCATCAATCACTGCTTCATTATTACTAATGTATGAACATCCAAACCGCCGGTATGGTGGGACCAGTGAGGTATAGGCTTGGACTACATTTCAGCGGAACCTTTCTATCACCGGTCTGCACCAATGGGCCTATTCTCCGCTGAAGTCTCTGCGCACTAGACCCAGTTTCATCTAAAACTTTTGGATTACAGGACGTGTTTCAGCTCGCAAAGCCCCATATGTTACTGTTTTTATCAGTCTGACCAGCATCGAAACCAGGTAAGTCATTCTACTTTGGTTCAAACCAAACGTTGTGAGTTGAATAAGATTGGACAGTTTAAAAGTCATGACAAGATAAAGATCATGTAAAGTTGAGGCAAGTCCAAGTTTGGCTTTGTACACTGCGGGATTAATTGGCAAAACATAACTCTATAGAGTGACAGTGGACATGTTGCAATATTATTTGTGACAGCAAAAAATGTATTCAAAGTGTTGATATTGAGGTAAGACCCAGATTTTATATAGGGCAAAAATGATGACAATAAAGGTCAAGCTGTGTGACTGTGGACCTATGTCACGTTTCATTAGGGTTATACCATACGGAAACGCATTGCCTTTTGAGAAAAGGCCTTCAAAAAGGATCTTTCTTAAACCCTTGAAACAAGTTGTGCGCTGAGAGCCATTTTCTGAAACTAATACGAAGTTTGTGGTTTTCTCTCTGGTCACATTAAACAGGATTTTACCCTTTCAAGTAAGTATCAGAATCAAACATAAAATATAAAATTATTCTAATAGCTTTGTTCTTGTGTGTGATGCGTTTGCTTGGTTGAGTGTCAGTGTGAAGGTTGGGTTAGCATTAACATGAATAGTCATGAGATTGTGGGTTGACAGCTGAGGGGGACAGGATGGGCTGTTCTGTGACTGAACCGGGGTGTTCACTGCACCATATGCTCCTCTTACATCACGCTGCTCAACATTTGGGTCTGCCTCATGATTCATGCCACATGCAATATTTTCCCCTTTTGTAAAGAACATTTTAATTAAAACAATTAAAAACACCTCAGCCATTAAGGACTTGTTTCCTCTTTAGAGCTGGAATCCCAAATGAATCAAATTTAAAATCAAGATTCAGTCATTTCAAATTGTCATTTTAATCCAGAGGCCTACAACTAGTCCTCTGTTAGAAAAAACATGTGGTTTGGAGTTCAAACACAGAATATTGTGTCAATTGGCTATATTGGCAATTTATTGGCAATACTTGTCTGGATTTTGGGTTTGTTTTGTTCTGTTTCAAATTTAATAGAAAATATAAAAAGTATAAAAGTATAAAAAACTAAAAATGAGGAGGCTTAATCCAATATTCTAATTATAGATTTTACAGTGGTTCACAACCACTCCAATTTGACCTACTGATCCAATGGCAAAGGTAACTTCCTTCTTCTACCGAAAATGTTGTCATCTATTTCCTTATTATATAATTCAAGCTGTCTTGTTAGGATCTTTAGTTTAGTGAGCCATGGGAAGTCACTGTGAAGCTGCATGTTTGACCTTTATGTTAAAATATTTGCATTATGCTTCACAGGCTGTTAGTGACATGTTATTGTTAGTTCAATAATTAATGAAAACCAGAAGGGGGCTATAACTATCATTGTGGAGTACCTTTGTGGTTTTTATTATGATGGTGTTATGATCATTATAACAATATGTGTGGTTATAGGTCTGTAGATGCAACTGCAACACTGCATTATCATAGAAAACTTTAGCTGTCATAGAAAATTGTAGCTACTAGAAAACATTTTAATGGTTCCCACCCCTACAAACAACCAGTCTTTATTATAAAATATGAAAAACAAATTGAAATAGTGTTTATTACTTCTTTGTCCCTTATGTTTCCTGTCGTGATGAATGAGTTGTTATCGCAAAGAGATATGAACTGTTATATTCTTACTTTTCATTTTGCAGAATTTGTGCTGTGTGTTCATTTTCTGTGTTTTGAGCTGAATTTGGACTTTGAAGGTTAGTTAACTGATGACACAGAGCTCCATCTCTGATGTTACAGCGCATGTTGTGGGGAAAGTAGGTTACTGGGCCATGTCCTGCAAGCTTAAACTGAACGCTAGTCTGAGTATTGCTAGAGCTGCTTAGTGTGACTGGGCATGCACAAATGGTTCAGGGCTGTGCTGCGGCCAAGGCAGAGCTGTGGCTCTCTGTCTCTTTAAGAAAAGAGAGCGCTGCTCCACATAGAATGAATGTTGAATGTTCAGCCCATCGTTTCTCCTCAAACACACAGAAATGGTGTGAAATCTGACAACAGGTTGGTTCACGTCACAGGTTGCAAATTACTGGGACCTAGTTCCCTTGTATGTCAGAGGCATTATCTTTTTGTCAGATACCCCATTTACCTATATACCCCTCAGATAGCCTATTTTCATCAGAGGTGTACACTTCAAATTGACAAAGCCTTTATAAATTTTAAGCACAGGCCAAATATAACTTTAGTTACTAGTCATGAAAGCTATTCTAGTTCCACGTAATAAGTGCATATTATATTGTTAAATAGGAAGGAATTGTCTAACAGAGATGTACATTGTACAGTTATGAGTTGTGTATTTTCCTTGTGTCTGGTCTGTTAGTCTATTCATCTCTCCTGTCCAGAGTTCACTCTTTGAGCTTGTTGTATTGATCTACTCTCAACAGCTCAGTTTCTTCACTGATTTTGCTGCTTCCCTCAAACACTGACCCTCGTTTTCTCAGCTATTTGTCAGCTTCTATGTGTTTTATTATAGTTCACCATTTCAACAGAATATTACATATTCACATTAGCCCTCTTAACCCTCTGACTATGGCAGACAAAATGTTCAGCTGCAGTTATATAACTGTCCCTACAGACGTCATAGTTCTCATTGCTGTAGCTGATCTCCTGCTCCAAAGCACACAGTCATTGTACTCTGTAGCTTTGGGCACAGCTCCTCCAGGCCACGATGCAGATATTTAGCCACTTTTATACAATTCACCATTTCTTGTCCTTTTACTTGTCAATGGGGCTGTCTTATGCTTTAGCCGCATGGAATAGATTATGTTTGATCTTTATCTTGAGAACCTTTTTAAAGCCTGTAGCTTCTACATTGGCTTTTCAGTGACATCACAGCTTCCTCATGCTTCTCAGTACAAGCTGTAAAACACATAACAGTTGTATAATATGTCTGAATATGTACTGAATGTGAATTATTATGTCATTTCTCCAGTGCAGAGCATGTGCTCAGCTCTTGACTCTTACTAGGTGTGGTCCAATAGTATTACAGGGAGAATAAATGTTTTCACAATATGTGTGGCCCGGCCCCTGTGTGTGACCTAGATGCGACTTGGGGAGTTGGCTTCATGCGCGTTACTCACTAGTTTGTCTATGTGGTGTAAACTATACAACAGGAGAAATGTCTTAGTCATGTGTGGTGTCTAAATGAAAGGAGTGATTGCAGATGCTGCTTTTGATGTTCAGCGGGTAAGTTTTTATCTCCAGTGACAGAAAGCAAACAATTTCAATTTGACCCAGAAACATGGTTTGCTTTAATTATGTTTTGCCCCTGTAAAATGTTAAAGAGATCTTACTTTTCCCAAGTATTTACTATTAAACTGTAAAAACTAACTAAACTATTATAGATCTCAACACAATTTTTAATCTTTCATGTATGGCCCAGAGTGAGATTTCTTTTTTTGATAATACCATAAGATTTCACAGCAGCAGGCAGAGTACAGTACAGCACTCAAGCCTCAAATCCAGGACAATACAGGATTATTCAAATAACCATGACTCAATTGAAATACAATTTTGGGTAAACTAATGATGTGCTTATAAAAGTCAATAAAAGTATAAAGGGTCATATTTTTCCATAATATATTCCCTTTCAATAAGAGAAATATATTAAAGTGACTGGAACCCTCTCCCTTAAAGTAGAGTAGAGTAAAGAAGAGTAGAGTTCAGATATGGGGCCACAAGCCAGAGTCTTTCTGGTACTAGTTCCAAGAGGGGTGTAGCCAAGAAAGGCATTCACTGTAAAACCTTAAAGTAGAGGTCCTGAATACTTTGGCCAAGACGTAGGAACGAAAAGTGTGATATGTTGTTGGTAATGCATTATCTGACTTTGCCATCTATAGTTAATACAAATGGTTCCACCGATGTCTCCAAAGTTAACAAAATAAAAGGATCAGGACGTAGATGTGTGATTCAGAATGAGGGCAGGGCCTGTGCGGCAAATGCATTTGTTAATTTAACAGTTAGCCCGGGGATCATTCGTGGAGAAAATACAGAGAACGGACTACAGGCCATTACCACTGCCATTTCTTGAATATTATGGCCTTCTAAAAGTGTCTGTTACTAAATCAGTGCTAATCTATGCAGCTATTACTGTGTGTTTGTGTGAAGACTGAAGTTGTCATCAATAATGTTTTCAGTCTAACAATGTGAAGTTACGGCATTAAAAATGTAGATGTTATTATCCCACTTTCCCGGGGAGACGTCTATGTGTTTATGTGCAAGACATTTTTTTCTCTGACAAGTGATAAAATGCTCGGCTTCTGTTGTTATAAGTAATAGCCCTATTTCGGCAGATGAAATGTCTCTCGGCAGCTAATTTTTAACCTGTAGCCTTCTGGAGAGATTAATGCTTTCCATTCTGTGCACACTGCTGTTGAGATCAAACTCTATAACAGAGGAAGACAGTGTTTTGTATAAAGGAAAAAAGAAGTCGTAACAGATAGGAATGGAGACATAGCGTCATATTTTCCACCAAGCATTTGCAAAAGGCATTTTAGATCATTGGCACATGAGAGTAATGCTTGTGGTTTTGAAAGCACTCATTGATGAACATCATACATCTTTACAGTTGTACTGATGGCAAAACATTCTTAATGAGATCAGGGATGAGGCAGAAATGGCTCAGTGATCTAAGGCTCATTTTTTAATTTTTTTAATGTTGGTCAGAGTTTTATTTTTCCTATATCGAGGAGTATATGCAAGGATTTAACAACGAGGAGCAGTTTTAATGCACTGACACGGAATCTAACACCACGACATGCAGCAGAGCTTTGGGGATATACATAGAGGGAATGACAATGTCCAGATCACGTGACTGTATGCTAGCATTTAAATCCAGTTAAAAAATTTAATCCAGTCCAAAATGTACAGTACAGTAAAAATTCTAATTATATTTCCAGGTTATTATCATATTTCGAAAACAAATCCTAGCCAAATTATAGCCTAAAACATTAGGACATTTTGTAATTTTCCAATTCCAAAATATTTGTGTTGTGTTTGGTACTTCAGGGTTGTATGTGCTATCTACAGAAGTTAAAACAATGAACACTATTCTTCATCTATTTTTTCTATCTGAGAATGTAAGTGGATGTAACCTCTACCCCTGATCTTGAGATGTGAAACAAAGCCATATTGGCCTTTCCACCCAAGCCCTGCCCTGAAATCCTGACCCACATACTCACTCACACATCACACTGGGTAATTGCAACTTTTCCTTGGCAGCAGACAATAACAGGACTGCTGCAATAATTTTGTCATTCATTTGGATTGTTCCAAGAGTATAATTATAAGAAACACTTGGGGGAAGATCTACCTGTTGAAAGGATGTTTAGGTTTCAGGACTCATGTTGCATTGAAGCAGACCGGCCACCCGCATAGGACCTGTACTTAAATGTGCACTTACAAGGCACGTTTCAGTAAATCATCCCTAAAGCTAGCAAAAAGATAAATGACAAATTATTCTCTATTGTGCATTTGCTATAAATTACAGACAAATTGCTTTTTTTAAAATATATCATTGATTACATCAGTTCTCACTACAAAAACAAAAAACCTCCAAGTGGAATGTGGCAGAGCTTGGAGATCTTCTTAACATTCTTGCTCTATCAAGTATAGGTTTAATGTTAATTACACCATTGTTCAATTGCCAGAGACTTATCAGGCGTAACATCTAATTATCTTAGGCAAACTTAAATTGAGCGTTTGTTAGTCGTATCTGATAGACCATGAATTAAGATGGATGATTCAAGTCTACACATAAAACACTGTTTTTCAATGTGCAGATATTCATCACATTGTACGGCCTGAAATCGCATCACTTCAGGGTGTGTTTTTGCTTTGTGAGGACCAAAGATCACATCCACCTGAGTAAATCCTTCAATTTTAGATAAACAAGATTGAGTGTTAATTAAGGTTAAGGTTAAAGCATAGGTGAAGGTTATTGAAAATATATGTATGGTTAAGAGCCAATGAAAAATGTTAGCAGCACGGGTCATTTTATGATCAGTTCAGTTTTATGATCATCTAGAACGTACATCAGAACATGAAGATCTGCCGCTGTGTCATTAATGAATAGTTTCTTTCTCAGACTTTTAATTCTCAAATCTGGTTTAATTCCTCTTTCCTTAAATGTATTGTACCTCCTCCTCTGTGCAGGATTTAATAATGAAAAATCAAGGCATACAGTATTCTGGGCTATTAAAATTGACCAGACTGACAAATTACAGCAGTTTGACAAATCTTCCACCACTCCAGACTGAAAGAATAAGAAAATGTGCCTTGATGGACATTTAAATGTTATTGATGGGAAGGAAAGGACACATTGTTGCCATGGGAACAGCGAGCCAGCTCAACACTGTCTAATTAACGACATCCAGGGCCTTCGTGACATCACCGATACACCATCACAGACATAACCAGCCACGACACTGCCCAGCGTCACAAAGAAAACCGAATTACCAAATTTCCGCTAAGGTTCAAGGCCTGGATGTTAGCGTAAGATGAGGAAAACCAACACGCAGCGGTTATAATTGACCCTGTAGTGCTTACAGGCCCTAAATGCCATCTCATTATCCAATAGCATGACCTACATAAAAGAGCGGAACTAATCTCTATGTAGGCGGATGCTGAATAATGCAGGGAATTGTGGAGGATCTGTATGATTCTTATAGGCTTGCAGACACTTGTTGGGCGCTGGCATGGCAACAACTTGTTCAGCTTGACTTTTATCCAGACCAGTGGCCCCTGGCTCAGTTTGCTATTCCCCACAGCTGCTGGTTTTGACATGGTTTTCAAAACAATGTTAATTATTCATATTGTCAGATATATGAAGCTCATGCTAATTCTGGTATTGTGTTGTGGAGCTTTTCATGTAGGCTACATGGTTTACAAACAGGAGCATAAGACTATCCAGGGACCAGTGCAGGGAGGGGCGCCTCAACAAGAATGTAATGGGAATTTCTCTTTTTTAGACAACATCTCACCAAGATGATACGGACCCAGGGCCAGGAGCTTGGTGCTACACTCCAGTTTACAAAAACAAAATGGTTAGATAGCAAACAGTTGTCATTCTCATCAGTTTAAAACAGAAAAATGTTATTAATACCTTGTCTAAGTTTATTCAGGCTAAGAACGTTAACAAGTCTATCCACACCAAAATATTCTTAAAATATTCTTACTGAGGGTAGAATAATTCCTCAAA
This sequence comes from Scartelaos histophorus, assembly GCA_000787155.1. Taxonomy (NCBI): domain Eukaryota; kingdom Metazoa; phylum Chordata; class Actinopteri; order Gobiiformes; family Gobiidae; genus Scartelaos; species Scartelaos histophorus. The sequence continues at coordinate 22,623 of KN512824.1, read as the reverse complement.
GTACTTGATCATATGAGATTAATCAACAGGAAGACTGAGGACCCTTGATCTGAAGGCCACATCTACCCCCCAGGCCACAGTTTGGGCACCTTAGGTATACAGGTTATTAGATCACAGTGAGCACGTTTCTGGCCTCACTCTCTTGACATGGATTTCTGGCTCCGAAATGTTACGTGTACTGTACAAACTCTCCGTGCAATATATTAAAATCATCTCGGAAATAATGCAGGCTTTCAGTAAAAATGAAAGCCTGCATCTTTCAATGTTCTTTACAGTTACAGCACTATCTCAGAGCAGACAGGCTGCTACACACAGCTGCACTCAAGCAATTTAGTGACATTCAATTGCCTGATTTTGGTGAAGGCCAATATTTTCAAGAATTACTTAAAAGGGCCCATATTACACTATTTTCTGATGTATGTGATAATGTTCATGTAAATATGTTTAACATGCAAACCCTATATTTAGCCTGGGTTCTCCTTTCAAACAGAAAACACTTCCATCTTCAATCAAAGGTGAAATGTAGCTGTTAACTTGACAAATACAGGTGGGAGGTGGAACAGAGCATTTTGAGGTTTGGAGATTTAGACAGATTTATAATAAAGGATTACTTAAACATGTGTGAATTAAACAAACTCCATGTATGTTTTTGACGAGGTAACAACTTTTTTAACATGGCTAACAGAGCACATGAGTAAATGTTGTGTATTACAGGACCTTTAATGGCTATAGTGGATATTATAGTCTGCCTGCTCTGTAATTTTGTCTTGTCTACCGCTCTTTTTTGATACTTTTATTCAAAATGGTCTGAGTACTTAGAAGTTTAATGAGTACATATCGTGTTATGATAGCCTGTTAGATGTACAACAGTTTTGTACAATAATTATAAGCCTATGTGATCTTCTCCTTGTTGTCAAAAGATGATGTAGCTGTGTGCCAGTCCCAAGCCTTGAAAACAGACAGTGTCATTTTAGGAGAGGGAGTAGTGCTGATGGACCTACAATACATGCAACGTCACTGGATTAGTTTTTTATGCTAAATAAGTTGTGCTGTTGTAACCTATTTTTGTCCCTTTATTGTACATTATTATTGTTGTTCTTACAAGATTTCTTGAAACATAACTGAAAATCCATCCATCTTAATATTTTGAAATTAATTTCACTAGTCTATGCACTGATGTGTATTATACTTTGTCATACTGAGTAATTATGGAAAAAAACATGTAGAACTCCATCTTGCAGATGCTGTCTTGTCTGGGCTCTCGTGTCCGTGAGAAGTGGGTTTTGTTGCTTCAATTTGCAATATTAGTAATCCTCCTCCAGTGTATTGTAAAGGCATACAATAAAAGGAAAGATTAATATGCTGTGAGTTGAGAGGTGCTAGCCTTAAGCGGCATTGTACACAGCACTAAAGCCACTTGGAAATGTCATTCAAAGTTCAGGGCTAGAGATGAAGACAACAAGTTGAGATTAGGTGTGCCGAGGGAGCCAAAACACTGGGTTAAGACTGTCCAGAAAAGTAAGGCATATACAATATTTTCAAATAAAATAACCATTAACCATGACATTGTAATGCATGTTTAAAGTAAAAAAAAAAAAAATGCTCTCATTAACTTATTTAAGTTCTTGTGTTTTTGTTTGGGTTCCTCAGAACTGGGCAGGTCCAAGTCACTATGGGCCGTGTTGTTCTTGCTGAATCATGCTAGTTTATTAGTCTATGTAGGACTGGATTAAGCAAGGGATCGTTTAATCTGTCATCATGATTGCCATCATTTGTGGGCAAACAGGCACGTCCGCAGTTGTCATAATGTAGTCTCAACCTTATTAGAAATATTTTGGCTGTTGTTATCATAAGCAATGGCCTTCTTATATGTTGGGGGAAGCCAAATGTTTCACCTTTTGACCCAACAGTCATTCAGACTGCTGACCCACATTTGAGACTTCAGCTGGTGGAAAGGGAAATCTGTGAGTTGTAAACAAAGCATAGGAAGTAAAGGAGGAAGTACTTCAAGACAAAAACAAAAGCATGAAGTGTTTTGTTTTTTCTTGAGACTGGAAGTGTCATCTGTTTGTTACAGGAGAAACAATAGTTTAATCAATCCAATGCCATGAGTGAATCTCTATGCTTCTTTTAGTCAAAAAAAAAAAGCAAAATCCTGACATGGTTTTATTTTTGCATTGGGACACTGTAGTTCTACCACGGTCAAACATAGCCTCAATACTACACATACTTATTTAGAGCTAATAATTTTAACATAATTGTTTAATTATGCTACACTCTGGACGATGACAGATTTTTTTCAAGCAGCAGACCATTTGGTGACCTTTGGTAGGCCAGCTTTTTATGTCAGTTTCTCAATTGATGGTGGATAAAGGCATTAGGCTTAAAATAGAACAAAACTGAAAGCACACCTACACTTTAATAAACAAAGAGCTTCTACTTTGTACAGTGCAACCCATGATTTAGATGCTTTGTGTCAGGCTACCTAATAGGTCAATGGCCTGCAAAATGTGTACATTTTATTTAGCCTAGTCTACTCTACAGATTCTGACCTGACCAATGCTTTGAAATGATCTTTGCTTGTCTTGAATGTTTGTTGACAAAGGACATGTTTCCAGTTTTACTTTGTAGTTGGTTATTGCATTTGTACCTTGTAGCTACGCCTCTGGCTGTGATCTTTATTTTATTATATTATTATTTAGATATTCAGCGCGTTATTTCATCGCAGTCTTATAGTCGACGTAACCTGTCAGATTAAAACCTGTTTCACGGACACATGACATATTAAGACCGCAGCTGCGCACCGCTCTCGCCGTGATATCAGGCACTTTAAAGTCCAAACTCGCACTTAAACCTTTCCCTTTGGTACAGTTCTGGGGTTTTTTGCATTGAGCACGTGTTAAAGCTTACAGTAGCCTCCAAAACGAAGCAGTACAGCTCGGAGTTGTGCTCGCAGCCGCTGCTTCTGCTGTCGCCGCGCTCTCTCCCAGCTGACCTACTTTCTGCGCCCTCAGCCACACAGCCCTGTTTACAAGCCACTGCCAGCGGAGGATGTGGACTACAGAGCCTGGAAAATACACGGACATCGCCACTCGCAACCAAATCCTCGAATGGGAATTTTTTATCGGGCAAACTCGATACATGTACGTCCACCGGCGGATTATTTGCGGCGCTTAGATAACTTAAATAGTGGTTATGCAATTTAACGTGTCTATTGCCAGCGACTTTTACGCACGGCTGCTAGTTTGATAAAAATGACAGAAATTAAGAAGAAAGTAGTGCTGAAGTGCGCATTGCTGCTGAACACCACTATTCAAGGTATGTGTGGATTTACGAAGCGTTTTGCGTTTTGTTTTTTCCGCGTAAGTGGACACATTGTTGTAATCTTGTGCCATATTTTCATCGTCAAAGTTCACAGGCACGCCGATATGATTAGCCTACTTGTGGAGTCGGTTAATCATTTTCTACCAGACCCCCTCAATAATGTCCCAGAGCAAAAGGCAGACCATTTGAGATATAATGCTTGGGTTTACCAGACGCTCCTGAACGTTGCTTACACGTTTTGAGCTCTCAGTCAGCAAGTGCCCTGGTTACAAGGCTGAAAAAATAACCTTTTTCCATTGCTGTTGACATCACTAGACAGAGATTTTCATATTTTCCTAATAGCAATACTGGCACACTGTATTTCTGTCATGTTTACCTGTAGCCTGCTCTGTGACATGTACTTATGACACCTTGTTGATTTTTTGGGTCACTCATTGTTTTCATATGTTTTTAAATATTACAGCAGTTCTCAGTTTGACCCTAATTGCTTGTTGCATAATTACTATGTTACTATGCACATGCACATAGGTGCTTAAAGGGGTCATTGAGTGCGCTCACTGCCCCCCTGTTTCTATCATAGTGGGCATTTGTCCAGTTGTAGTGCTTCCTGTTTCCTTATCACCTCTCAGCTTATACATTCAACAACAATCACAACACAGCACTTTTTTTCTGCAAATCTTGGACACAGAAGTTGATGACCCCTATAATCAAATAGGCTGGATGTTTCATGTATTGAATTGATTATGATGAAGTGGGAAAGATTGGATTGCCATGGATCAGTATCAATTGACTTGTGGACTTCAATAGCTTACTCATAATTTCAAAATATTGTTTAGTAGTTGCTGGCTGTTTAGTAGTGTAATGGAGCGAATCTCATTAATTGTTTGCTCCAATGCAGTTGTTAAGAGATGTGTTATTTAAAAAGGCAAAGCATAAAAAGACAGTGATTGCCTCTAATGCTGATCTGACTAGAATGAAAGTTAATGTTCTCTTAATTTGTTTGTCTCAAATTGAAGATTGGGGCATTTTTATCATATCATCTTCCTGCTCTATAGCTTTTGGGTACATGTGATATGTACAGTATAAACTGTTATATTTTGTAATGACACATTACATAAATATTTATTATGTCATTATTGTACATTCATTTTGCACATTAATTTAAATCTGTCAAACTTTGTTGAGATGAGTTGTTGACCCAGTCTGACAATCTTCCAATACATCCATCATCACAAGAGCAGCAAAAACGCTCAAACAATGTCTCTGCACATTGGTGTGTTTGTTACACTTTGTACTTGAGCTTGCTGAACTCTGCTGCAAAACCTTTCACTGATAACAAGTTTACAAGGTACTTATTGCTTACTAGATTATTTATTATTTATTAAACTGTAGATAGTGATTAGTAAGTGCATCAATAAAGACCTTGAAGCAAATATAATTGCTTCAAATCAAACCAAATGGTTTTGAAATATATTAAAAACATTTGTGTAATCAAAATAAATAGACATACATGACCATCTTTGTCAATTTAGTGGTAATTTAGGAAGGCCAACCATTACATATACCTTTAATTGTTTCAAAATGAAACTGTGACAGAGCAAAAGTAGAGAGTTTAGTAAAGTAATAATGGCTGGAAAAAATAGCCTTGCTTGAATTAGTCATCCTAGCTTCAGTTTATAATGATCTCTTCAGTATTGGAGTTGACCTGAAATGACTGGCCCCATAAGCACACTCAAATAGCATTCTTTTATGTTAGTTTCATATTAGAGACTGGGCACTAATGGCAAAAAATAATATCCCATTATCTATTTTTTTATCTATCTATCTATTATCTATCTATTGTTTATCCTTGTCTATACTTTTACTATATGTCAGGAACACACAAATATGTGTCCGTAAAGGTCTTGGTTGAGATTCAAATATAATGTAAATATATAATAATTGCTTGGAAGATTATATCACAGATTCTGTTCATTGTATTTGTAATGCTTTTTGTGGTCATTTTAAATTATTTTAATTGTAGGTGATAAACTTGTTATTTAAATGTTGCATAACCTAACAGCAATTGTGATATTATCCATTTTGTTGATACCATCCACATCACAAGACAGATTTTTAAGAATGATTACAACTGGAAACAGTAGCTCACGGGATCTATATGGGTCACATTTGACAGGTTTGTTTGTTTTGGCCACACCCTAATAACTGATGCCATTCACTGATTTTGATTTAGCAGCAATGCACAACATCTGCTATGGCCTATTTTTGTCTGAGCCAGAAATCTTTGACAACCTGTTTGGTGGTTAACTACACAGTGACAGTAGACTGGGCCTATGCACCATGGCATTCCTCACATGGATTTCTTTATTCTTGATGAATGGCTGAGACGCCCAGTATATTTAGGCTGCAGGGATGAGGGAAAATTGTAAAAGGAAACAACTGTCTGGAAATGACTAGGCTGTCTGGTTTCTGGAGGTGAATATTGTTTTTCTCATTAAAGACCTCATTTGTGGTTTCCAAGCTGAATAAAATGCCCTTCAATCTGTAATTCTACACAATTCTAGTAGTATATAAAACTGTCTGTAAGTTATAAATAGATGTACTTGTCCGGTATGACCACAAAGTTGAAATGTATTATATCTGGTGTTAAAAGGACACTGATAAGAGAGTTTATTAGCTTATTTTCAGGAACACAAAACAAACAAAAATTAGCCTAAACAAACAGAAAGTGAACTTGCCAACACACTACTACAGCATCAGTACTTTAGTCTGAACTATAGTTGGTAGTTTGTATCTTAAAATAGTCATTGGTCTACTATTAGGCCCTATGCCAACATTCCCATATGTTTCTGCTGTTTGACTGGGCATGTATTTGTGCACTAGTAATATTGAGATTGAATAGCCGTGGTTTGTTTGACTCAGCGATAGGGACAAATAAATGGTGAAAAATAATAATGATTTGATTTGACTTGATAAGGTTTCTCTCAAGGAACAAAAGAGAGGCCAAGGATTTCAGCTGTAGGACCAGGGCTGCACAATATACGATAAAATGGCAATATGAAGTGGGCCAATATAAACCGCCATATTGCAGAGAATGCAATTTTTGGTGAATTGAATGTCCACTATAATAAAAAGTATATTGTCTATTTAGGGTGAACATGTTTATCCTGAAGTTTAAACCTTTATAAGCTGTAAAATACATGGGAGCCTTACATTAGTTTAGCAGTTAATGATTCAGTCTTCTCTCAAATATCACTGCTCATGGACGTGTGATAGAAATTTATATTGTGGAAAGATTTCTCTCAGTGTCTTTGTGTAAATGAATGTGATTTCTACCTGAAATCAGACCAGTCATTAACATGTGTAAAGGCTCAGCAGACACAACCGACTCCAAAGGAAACTGTGTTACCTTAAGTATCCTCAAATGTAAGTTAAGTTGATTAGCACTAGTCGCCCTGTCTGTATCTGCTGTAACAGGAAGAATAAACCTGTGTCTGTATTCCAAATATTCATCGAGCTTTGCAAATGGATTCATAATTTATCATCAAGAGATACATAATTATTTTCCGCAACAGATGTTTAAAATGTAAATGTAACGTAAACTGCGAATCTCTAATTGAAAACACAATTTGCATATCTCATCACGATACTTGTCAATTGGAACTTTGTGTTTTAATAAACTTTTTCAAGATTAGAATAAAACATAAAGCTTGTTATATAGTGCTTAGTGGTGGCGATCATCATTAACAAATTATAAGAATCCACCTAATTCTGATAAGTCTTATGAACTTTAAAAATATGGAGGAGCGTCATAGATTATCCCTTGATGAGGTCAGTATGGGGGGAACATTTAGAGCCTCCAAGATAGGGGTCAGACTACATATGCAGGGTATTACAGGGCATTTTAAAGGTGCACAGTGTTATTGATAATGTGATAGTCTTCTTCATAGTTGTGCACTTAGTTTGATTTGAACTTGAACTTGACTTGCGGCAGGAGTTCAGGTTGCTGGTTTGAAGCTTTACTGTCCCCTGAGGCCCCCTTGTAACCAGACTCTGCTGTTTTTAAGCTGTTAAACTTGTAAGGTGTGGTTTAACCTCAATACATTTAAAGAATGCAGGTTGATGCGGTTTCACTTTACCCAGCCCCCCATGTAGAGAATGCATGAGGGTGGGACTGTTTGATCACAATCAATTTAAAATCACTATTTGAATGGTGGCAATTTCTTTTGTTAACTACTAAATGACCTCTCTTATTATGTGCTGCAAAATGCCCCCGTGTTTAAAATGTCAACAGAATGATGTTATCAATACATATTCATATTTTTCAAAATCCCCACACAAACTGAAACATTACGACGAATTATGATTTCTCTTATACCCCTAGTAGGAGAAAATAATAATTAAAAAAATGTCATATGGCCCATATGACAAAAGAATCAATTGTCACCATTTCTTTAAATTATTATTTTCTTCCTAATAATAACAAATAAATGGCTTTCAATATTTATTACGTGATTAATACAGACTTAAAAATTGCCATTTAACAAAAAAAATTAATAATTAACACAAAGTTGGAACTATGCTTCTAATCACATGCTTTTACTTGACCTTTTGCTTAAAAAGAACCATAAATGTCATTGATAACTGCAAATGAATTTCCATCTTGATTAAAATTTGGTTTATTGCACAGTTCTAAACCCCTAAACCCAAGGCAATGTAATGATAAAGTTTTCACTGTGGGTCAGTAGATTAAAGTAGGTTTAAGGACAAAAGGAACGCACAGAGTGGTACAGTATCAGATGCAAAGATACTCCTGCTTTGTGTTCAAAATGTATGCTATACATTCTGACTTATTGCTACAAACAAAGACTAATCCCAAGACAATAACCCTATGGCATGTGAATAAAATATGTTCATTATTTACAATATGGTAAAAAGTCTATCCGCATATGTATTTATTTTGTCTGGCACATATGTCTGTGTTTTTCTGAGAGATTTGACCTCAAATGTGCTGCTGTCTGTCTAAGCTATCTTTTATTCAGGTGGAGGTGAATAAGGTTACATGGTGGGTATCATAAGTGCTTTGTACTTGAGACATTTTTCTGGGTCAGGAGTGCTCCTTCAGTGCAAGTACATCTTCACTGTTAAAATACTGGTCTTACAAAACCTAAAGAATGAATAGTTACATCAATACTTATTTCTTTTAGAAAAGACAGACAACATGACTCACTATTTTTCTTTTGTGTTGCAGGATTTGCTGTCTTTTGGGTGACCTCTAAGCAGTGGAGAGAGGTGCATCTACAGTAGGTTTTTGCTGTTGAGTTTTGGGACACAATCAGCGCGGATGGGCCAGATAAGACTACAGAGAGGGCCTGGCTGGGAACTGGAGTGAGCATGGACAACCTGGCCGACTACAGTGGCTCCTGTGCATCCACACACAGGGAATGGGAGTGAGTATCGCATAGTGTGTTTTCTGTTTGCTTATTTGGATCATGCTTGTTGCTTGATGCACACACATGTAAACACATTGGGTTGTAGTCATGGGATAAATTTCCATTTGTTTTTCCTGCATTTCCTCTCAGTTACAAATATGAGCCAAAGCAGGTGAAGTGTCCCTCTGTCAGTTTACAGATAGTTCCAGTTATCCATCTTTTTTTGCTTGTCTGTGGGTGGTTTATTGCCACTGTCAAAGCAAGTGCTCCCAGGCATCCCTGAGCCCAAACATTTCCTCCATTTCCCCTGAAGGACCCCAAGGCGTTTTCAGGCCAGCCAAGAGACATATGCCCCTTTTACATGGGACCAAAACAGGGCAGTGCAATTTGAGGTTGTTTCGTCTGTCTGAAGAGAGACGCAACGCTCCATTTAAGGATGAAATGTTTGTGATAAGACAGTTGTTACAAACTGCTCTGATTGTCAATTCCAGGGCAGCTGTGGCTACTGTAGAAGTTCACACCCAGTATGCAGAGTGAATGAATAATGCAATGCAAAGTGACTTTCTTGTCAGGAGAATATATGTGGAGGAGACTTGAGATGCCACTATGAAGAGCTCTGCGGTTTTAAACAGAAGTCTGTTGTTCAGATCAATATTGCAGTTTTCTAGAAACATAATATAAAATCATGATCAAATTATGTTACAGTTCCAGGCACAGTACCATAAAAAGCTTATATTTTGTTTAACACATATATCGCAGATTCTTACATATATGATTTCTCCTCTTTCAGTGAGAAAAAGGAGAAAAAGTAGAAAGTGCTCACTTAAAACATTTCTTAACCAATTCTTAATCTGTCTGCTCAATGCATAAGCCATAACTTGACTCAACAATGAGGAATGTGACCTAGATTCATAAGAAATAGTTTAAAAAAACCTCCCTTTAAACTATTAAATAAAAATAACAAAATATTTACAATTTTTACAGCACCAGCAGCTGTGTGGAAGATTTGATGGACGAGGATGAGAAGGACAGGGCAAAAAGGTACCACCACTGTACATTACAGTTCACTATGTACAGATTTCATAACTGTGTTGTCAATCCCTTTATTACATTTAATGAATATTGCTAAGCGACTGTGTTTTGTGCTTTGGTTTCTTGGTTTGTTCTACATGTAATGATTGATTTATGATTAAATGTGTTTCATCTGTTCCTTCCCTAAGGGCATCCAGAAACAAATCAGAAAAGAAAAGAAGAGACCAATTCAATATGCTCATCAAGGAACTATGCACCATGCTGCAGGGTCAGGGCCATCCACGCAAGATGGACAAGTCCACCATTCTACAGAGAACGATTGACTTCCTACAGAAACAGAAAGGTAAGAAATGTTTGTGTCACACATTTATTTATTTGGTCAAATTTCTAGAATCCAGTGTACTTTTCTATTCACATTTTAATATACTTTATATATTTATATATTTTAATATATTTAATAACATAAGATATTTGCTCATCTTTACTTACACTCAAACCTCTTATCGTTTTCAGACATCACTGCCCAGAACGAAACCTGTGATGTAAAACAGGACTGGAAACCTTCTTTCCTTAGTAATGAGGAGTTTACGCAGCTGATGCTGGAGGTGAGTTAACTGAATAATTGGCAATAATGGAACAGAAAAGCAGGCATTACGCTGTTGGTCCTGATTGTGCAACGTAAATGACTAATCTTAATTCTTATATTTCAGGCCCTGGATGGTTTCTTAGTGGCATTAACTACAGATGGAAACATAATTTATGTATCTGACAGTGTGTCTTCGCTTATTGGCCATTTACCGGTAAGTTAAATTAAATTGAATTATCCCCTAAAGGAATGTAGGATATTGTTAAAAAAATGAGCCATAATAAATAAATAACACAACAGCCATAGAAATTCATACTACAACCCTCAACAGCTCAAATCTCATTGTAGTACACAAACAATTTCAAAAACCAATATTTTCTCATTAGTACAAACAAAAACTAAAAAGTATCCAATATTGCCCCCAAAAATTACTACTCCATTTTACATGATATTTCAATATAGTAATTATCGTGACAGGCCTAATTGTTGCTCCACAACATAAAAACCAAAAATAACATTTTAAGATGTGCATTAACCCTCGTAGTTCTTAACAGCATGTAATTATGTCTGCTATGATCTCTTCAAATCATCTACAAAAAACTGACCATGTCCTGTCTCTTGCACCAGTCAGATATGGTGGACCAAAATATCTTGAACTTCCTCCCGGAGCGTGAACATGGGGAGGTCTATAAGCTGCTATCATCCCACATGCTGATGACTGACCCCATTGCTGCTGACTTTCTAGACAGTGAGTGTCCTCTAGCAGCTCTTTGCACCGTCTATTTCATTATAAAATTACACAAGCACTGCTGCTCCACCTGTTCAATATGTCTGGGAATTCAACCATCAAAACCCATTTTCACATACATTTTAGACATATTTATGGAATGAGGTTTTAACAGACTTGTGATGGCACAGTTTGTTTTTAATTTTGTATTACATTTACATTCTGAATACAGAAGTCTGCTATTTATAGACCAAGTTACCAAATAGGTCTCCTAGATTATTGGATTTCTCATTAGCCTGTATCTATGATTAGCCTTTTTAGCTTATAATAGAAACAAGCTTAGTATGATACTTAAGGCTTTAAATCAGTGTTATGTTAACAATGTAATCCAGTGCAGTAATGTTGTATCTGGGACTCAAGATGCTGACCTTAATCCGTGCCACTACTGAGCTTATGTGAGAACAAGAGGTGGCAGAGCAGGCAGCTCAGTGTAAAAGGCCAAACACCAGTCTGTTCCTATGCCCTGCTCTGATCACATCTATGAATTATATGATCACCTTTATACGCTGTGTGTGTGTGTGTGTGTGTGTGTGTGTGTGTGTGTGTGTGTGTGTGTGTGCGCGCGTGCGTGTGCGTGTGCGTGTGTGCGTGTGTGTGTGTGTGTGTGTGTATATATAAAATACAGGTGTAATACATAATTTGAACAGAACAGGAGGGTATTACACATTTATGGGTTTCAACTTCCTGTTATATTTTGAGAACTTTTTCCCATTCATAAGATGTTATGTTTTGTTTAAATTAGTCATCTTCATCTCACCTATATATCGCAAACACAAGGTTCTTTAATAACTGCACGAAACTCTGCTGTGGCAAATAATACGACCTTCTGATTTCTAGGTGAGACACATATTGAATTTTGCTGTCATCTAGCCAGAGGGAATATTGACCCTAAGGAGCCACCTGTGTATGAGTATGTTAAGTTTGTGGGAGATTTCAAGTTTCAAAACAATGGTAAGCATTTTAATATTATATTTTCAATACTAGTGCCAATGCTATAAAATACTGAACAGAACTGAATGTTCTCTGCTCACAGTGCCTACGTCTTCTTGTAACGGTTTGGAGTTGACTTTACCCCGAACACTGCAGACGTCGCTGGAGGAGCAGGTCTGCCTCATCGCTACTGTACGATTGGTCACTCCTCAGTTCTTAAAGGTGAGATTAGTCTATTAGTTTGCAAATACTTGAATTTGGGTGTTCTTACTTTGATATTACACAGATGGTGTAATGTCGATTAGAATTCTTGCTTATTTGAATATTATGTCCAAAGAAAGTATGTATGGAATGTTTTTCATTTCATTTAAGAGTAATACCTGTTTATTTCTGCTTTCCAAAGGATTTATGTAATGTGGAAGACGCTTGTGATGAGTTCACATCTAGACATAGCCTTGAATGGAAGTTCTTGTTCTTAGATCACAGGTAGAGTTCTGTTCTTATTAAAATATGTTATATTTCTATTATATTTTTTAACACTTGCTTTATTTCAGAGCTTCACCAATCATTGGCTATTTACCATTTGAGGTTCTTGGCACCTCAGGTTATGATTACTATCATGTGGACGACTTGGAGCTAATAGCCCAGTGTCACAGGCAATGTAAGTCAGCCTGCAGCTTTATTATTTAGTATTTCTATGATGATTCTGTAGCACATATGTGTAAATGGTAAATGCATGTGCTCAAAAGCATCTTTATTTTTTAGTGATGCAGTTTGGAAAAGGCAAGTCATGCTACTACCGTTTCCTCACCAAAGGGCAGCAGTGGATCTGGCTGCAGACACATTATTACATCACCTATCACCAGTGGAACTCCAAACCTGAGTTCATCGTCTGCACACACACAGTAGTTAGGTTTGTATCCGTACATTATTTGTAACATTACGTATACTTTATTTCTCACAGAGGTTTTGTTGCACTCACACAGTTATGCAGAGGTCCGAGCTGAGCGGAGGCGAGCATTTGGCCTTGAGGAACTGTCTCCTCCAGAGATAGCCCCCTCCTCAGTTAAGGTAAGGGTTAAAGTGTCCCACACAAGGTCAGTTCTGATGTGTGAAGCCTGACAGCTGAACAGTGTTACTCTGTGTCCCAGGCGCAGGAGCTGTACTTGGACATCTGCTCCACACTAGACCCTCCGCGGGACAGAAACAGCGGTGCACATTCAGTATCCTCCCATAGTTCTCGAAAGTCGACCCGCACGGCGCTATCAGACTCTGCTTGTGAGTCCTTTTTTATTGTCAGTGCTGTAAACATAAACCATAGGTGTGAATATTACAAGTGAGGGGAAGATAGTATCAGTAACGCAACAAATCTTTTACAGATAGATAATGTATTGGTCATAAATGCCATTTCGACCATTTTTCATCATAATTTCTATTTTTTCCAAATGTTCTTTTCCAATGTTTCGAGCCCTTGTCTTGTTGCAGCTTGTGAGTCACTTTTAAAAAAATAATTTGTGCTCTTTGTAATGTGTGCTAGCTTTCACTGACTTGCATATTTTGGTGTTGTCATTCTTAATTCAACCCTCTCCATTTATTGAAGCTTTGGTGCATTATAAATACACCCACGCTTGTGACCCCAATTGGCTGTATTTCTATTTACTGAACAATCCACTGACTCAGCTGAAACTAGTGCCTGCATTTTCTCCCTTTGGACAAAAAATTAACATGATGTCTAAAGGATATGTTAGCTTGTTATTATATTATTTTATTACTTTATTACTATTGTAGATTATTTTTTATAGGTAGTTGCATCCTAAAATTGAGTCTGTATGTATTTTAAAAGAAGTTCAAAGTCATAGTATTGTCACTATCATGATAAAATAATGAAAATCCTTGCAGAAATAGAGAGAAATATTGATTGTGTTGATGCTTTCCTGCAGCAGCAAACAGCTACACTGAGGCCTGCACCCCGTCATGGCAGCCCTCCTCCATCGGGACAGAGAAGACAACCAGACTCCAGGCCAACAGTTCAAAGGTCAGCTCAAATAGGACTTGTGTTTGCTTCTTCTTAGTGTTTGAAGATAAAATGTCCAGTTTGAAAATGTTGCACAAAGTTGACACAAAAGCATGTTAGTGATTGTGCTGAACACTTGTCATTTCCTCCTGTAGAATTTGGTACAAAGGCAAAATTCCTTTGACCTCGTTCCCCAACTGAGCCTCCCTGTCTCTCCTACCTGCAGCAAGCACTCCGGCATGGTTGGTGCTACCCTCCCCCTTCCCTCTAACCCTTTCAAATTTGCACTAGTCACTTGTTAGCTTGGTCAAATTAGGATATGAAGTTATTTGTTGTAATCTAAATCAAATTTCCACAAATTGCACATATGTTGGGAAATCATTTCTTAGGCCTGTCAACTGCTGGTCTCCTTGGAAATGTGACTGCTTTGTCCAGAATGTTCCACAGCATGATCCATCTTGCATTTAGTTAATTACAAGTCTATTTATTGCTCACAAATTAATCGATCTGACCTTTAAATTGTTCTTATCACTTACTTGTATCCATGAAGATGAATATGTTTAATGCCACACTATGTAACATTAATCTAGTCAAAGCCATAACGTCTCATTGGAGAAAAGCAGGTGGCAGACCCCCCCCACACCAGAAAAGTTTGATAGGGACCTAATTTAAATAGGTTAAACACATTGTCATATATATTTTTTTTTTATTATTATTTTTGACATTTTGAAATATAAAGAGTAACATAAGTCTCTTCTGTAACTCATTATTTTTGTTTCTTTGTTATTTTTATTTAGTAGTCATTCAATCAAAAGTTACATTCAAATTTGAAATTAAAATCTAATTTTTGTTTTCCATTGTTTCAGCAGCCAACCCCCCCACAGCCCCCTCAGCCCTCTCCATTGTACCAGCTCCCGCAGCCTCAGCTCGGGGTGATGACCCAGCTCAAGGAGCAGCTGGAGGAGCGCACGCGCATCCTGCAGGCTGACATCAAGACTCAACAGCAAGAGCTTCATGACATTAAAGAGAAGCTTCACCTGGCTAATCTGCAGGTGAGTAGTCACGCTGAGATGCACTGGGCTAGACAGGGCACATGTGAGGACAGCTTAGTTTAGGTCATGCTAATGTCATTTTTCATAGTATTCTCTCAGGAATAACAGATAAAAGAATATGTTGTGATGTTGTGAATTATTTTTATAAACCAGATACTGTTTTAGGTTCTTATCTTTTTTTTCTTTAGAAACAGAGGTCTGGCCCCACCAAGAGGCCACCTATAGTAATTCACTCTGTAAGACTTTTTGTAAGTGCAGTGTGAATATACAGAAATAATTTGGTTCTGAGCAGCTTCAAGAATAAAGTAAAATAGAATAGAAGCAAAAATGCAAAATTCAAGTCAACACATTTTAACATCATAAATAATGAGAAAATTAATTTCTATTACACTAAAAGAAGTTGCCATGGCAGCAGGGATATTACTGTTATATATGATTTTTAAATATGTGTTTTTAATTTGTTACAGATGTTGTTACAGCAGCCGATCCACAATGACTTTGGCCAAGAACAGCCCCCACAACAGCAGGGTCCAGGGAGGCCAGCCCCTCAGAGCCAGGGGTCAGGGGTCATCAGGCAGCACGCTGCACATCCCAAACCACAGGCCTGCGGAGCTCACAGCTCCTCACCTCACTCACTTATGAGAGAAAACAGCTCTCCATCAGCACAGGTACTAGCACCTTTTTACCAAATGACTCTCAGTTAAATAATACAGTAAAAAACTTAAAATAAATTAACAAACTGAACTCAAGAGCCAGACTAAAATGTCTATAACAACTAAAAACTGTTCTCACTGTTATTGCACTTGTAAATAAGGCATAGTCATATGCAGATTATTTATGACATTTTATCAAGTGTGGTTTTAAAGTGCATTTTAATGGTCATGAA